>BHFT01064638.1:0-16669 GCA_004320025.1 Laticauda laticaudata | reverse complement strand
TTCCTCCTCCTATTTTCTCCACAACAACTCTGTGAGGAGGGTTAGGATAAGAGACAGGCCCACGGTCACTCAGCTGGCTTTCATGGCTAAGGCAGTCACAGTCTTCTGCTTTCTAGCCTGGTGCTTTAACCTCTAGACCAAAGTGGTTCTCTCACCTTAAGCAAAATAAGGGTGGGATATCTGGCTAAGGATGAATATTACCTGTACATCAGCCCTGCTAGTGTTTATCTTGCCACTGATCATTGTGAATGAACCATTGAAGTTCACTCTTGGCGTATTTCATGGCACAATTCATTTTAATCAGAAATTGGAGAGGGCTGTTGGGAAGATTAACGAGGCTAGTAAGAAAGATGTCCCCACTGCATGAGAAATACAAGCTATTGGAAATGAATATGAGTTTGCATTAAAACAAATGGGCGATATTAAGTATAAAAGATGATAAATTTCATTTGGCTTTTTCTTCTTTCTACTTTATTCTTGCTCATGCTCTGGCTAGTTACAGGCATACACAAAAAGATATGCATGCACACATACACACACACACACAATTACAAATTGTGAGATTTAAAAGGCAACCTTTTATAATGACAAAGAGAAATGAATCTGATATTTTCTGAAGCTAGCCAAGTGGAAAATGTTTACTAAACTTCTCAATGGATTCTCACTCAACTCCTTTTTTGCTTGAGTTTAGCAGAAGAATATTGCTTATAACACCTTGATCTCATGCCTTGAAAAAGAAACTGATTACAACTTAATGACGTGACTGTGTTGGTGCAGTACCTACATATGTCTATTTTTTGTTTTTGAAAAATAAAGTATATCATAAAAGGGAAGCTTCTAAGAAAAATAATGTTTTTCCCTCAGTGCTGGACTTCATCAACCTCATTCACTTATGGAAGTGAACTACCTACTTTCAATTAATGCAACATCAAGTAAAGGACATGTTATTTAGGGAGAGTTGTATTGCAAAAGATTGTGTTTCCTTGGTCTTCCACCCATTCTTCCTTTGTTTAGTAGGCTGAAACAAAGAAATAGAGAAAACAAAGAAATACTACCTTTCTATCTTTAAAACATAGAGTTGAGTCTGGGTGTAGAGGAAAATTGCTCTTATATCTATCTCACTGATTCCCCTAGAACAAGACAAGAACCAATGGGTGGAAACTAATTAAGGAAAGAAGCAAACTAGAACTAATTTTCTAAGAGTGAGAACAGTCAACTAGTTGAATGACTTGCCTTCAGAAGTTGTGGGTGCCCTATCACTGGAGGCTTTCAAGAAGAGACTGGACAGCCATTTATCTGAAATAGTATATAGATTCTCCTGCTTGAACAAGGGATTGGACTAGATGACCTCTAAGGTCCCTTCCAACTCTGTTATTCTATATTAACAGTACTTCTCAACCTCAGAAACTTTAAATTGACTAATAACTGACCAATCAATTATAGGAGTTGAACTTCACACTTTTTTAGTTCAGTTCAAACATGAATGGGGATATAAGTGGAATTGAAGGCTTGACTTCCAAGAGCTAAGCATGCAGAGATCTCAATTTGGTTAAACAACCTGTTTCTGCTTTTTCACATATTTTGTTTTTAAAATCTTCTTTTGGTCATGATTATGACACCTGTGAAAATGTTCCCCCCAAAATAACTGTCAGCCTTCAAGATCTTCTACTATTGCTTTGCATCTTTCGGCTGCCATAAGTAACGGCGGAGGGGGGGGGGGGTAGATGAATGTGGAAGTGCTGGAGGTGTTACATTTTTTCTGTTGTGGTACAAATGAGGAGGGGGGAGCATACATCAGAGTTAAGGCTTTCTATTTCTCGCCTTAGCTTTCTTTTCTCTGCGCAACTGCCAACCCCGTTATCAAAAATATTCCAGAGGTCAACGACAGAGGCCTCATCAAGCCACCTGAAGATGCCCACATGATCATATTCACAACTTTCTAATTGGAAGATTGCATCTGAACATTGGGGGGTGGGAACATTTCCCATCACTTTGTATATGTGATTCACGTGCCTAATTTCTGTCAGATTTCAGATTCTATGGGTTGCTACCAACTTCCCATTTTCAGTAAAAGATATCTTTTCTGCTAACTTAAAGAATCTAAGTATTTCTTTCTTGAATTTTGAAATGGAGCAATCCACGCTGACAATAACCTGGAACTTTGCCAGGATTATTTTTTGTGTGAAAGCCCTTGAAATATCTCCTCCCAACTGGTTCTAAGCAATGTGTTAATTTCTAATCATTTGCAGTATTGACTAAACATTTGCAGCCAAAATTAGGAAACCAAAAGCTGAATGACCAACTCAGAATGTCGCTTACAGGTTGGCTGCATCTAAAATTGAATTCCCAACATTTTTGTTTGACTGCTGTTTTCAAAATTTGTCTTTCTCTGCCTAATTAGTCCTGCCCAGCCCAATCAGGGTTGACCATTTGAAATTAAACTTTGCTGACACAATGTTCCCCTTAATGTAGTTCCCAAAAAACCATTTTTCAGAAAATGGAGAAAGATTTTAGAAAATTGTAACAATGTCACCTTTTTAAAAGCTTGTTAAATCTACCATTCAGAGTCATGGTAAGAATCATCCATAGGAGTCATCTTTGTGAAAGAAATATTCTTAAGATTAAATCAGGAGATAAGAGGGTGTGACAAAGGATGATCACACTTAAATGATGTAACAACTGCACTAAAAATGGATGTTTTAATCAAACTTCAATCTGTAGGCACTGGCAAAGGAAAAGCTGACTGATAGATTGGGGCAAAAAAACTAGTTGGGTAGATACCTCACGAGGAAAGCCTACCTAAGTCAGGAATGGGCTACTTAATGCTACTCTGGGCTTATTTGGAAACAAAAGCTAAATGTGAAGGATCCAGTCTTAGGAAAGAAGCTATTTATTCTTGCAGTGTGCTAGTTAAAGTGGCCAATGGTGGCCAACAGTTTTATAAGGCGCCTGTCACATCTGCCCAATGAAATGCAAAAATGGACACAACGGACGAGCCAAAAATTGTTCCATCCGTTGTTACTCCGCTCTCAAAGGGCAAAATTTGCATAACCGGAGGCGGATAACATGGACGCGGGGAGGACGCAGAGCCAGAATAGAAAGCGGCATGCCAGGAAGGGAAGCCCCAGCCCGGATGGAAGCGGCATGGGAGCGGATGGCACATCCGCTAGGCTTCCGGGGGCCTCAGCAAATGGAGCACGAATGGAAAGAGCGGATGCACAGCGGATGGCACAGGCAGATGAAGCGGATTGCAGAGCGATGCACAGCAGATGCAGCAGCGGAGCCTAGTGGATGCCCCGAGCGTTAATTGCGCATGCGGGGGAGGATGCAATTTGCGTCAGCCCCGCGGAATATAACGGAAGAAGCTCGGAAGCAGGTCACCAATTCAGAGGAAAGACGCTGCCTTCAGACACATCGACTGCCTTTTGCCTCTCCTGCCTGCATGCCTGCCTGCCAAGCCTTGGCTGCAAGCCTTGCCTGTCAGCCTCCCTGCCAGCCTGCCTCCAGCCTGCCGTCCCAAGCCCTCCTGGCCAGACCTCCCTGCAGCCCTTGTTCTCTGGCCTGCCTGCCAGCCTTGCTTGCAAGCCTGCCTAACAGCCCTCCCTGCCAGGTCAGTCTGCCATGCAAAGCGCTTGGTGCCTGCCTGCCTGCCTGCCTTCCTGCCAGTCCTTCTGGCCAGCCTTCCTGCCAGCCTTGGTGGCCTGCCTGCCTGCCAGCCTTTGTGCCATACTGCCTGCAAGCTACCTGCCAGCCTGGTGCTGCCCACGCCTCCCTGCCAGCCAGCCACCCGCAACAACCATGGAAGAAAGCGAAAGCCTCAGCAACCTGCGCACCATCCGCTGCCACAGAGGGACAGGGCGCCCCTCCCACCCCTTTGGTCCCTGACTCTGATGTCTGCTGGGGCTTCTGCTGCTCGGGCTCGCTCTTCTGGTGCTGGAGCTTCTGCCTGAAGCTGCTCCTGGCGGTGGTACTTTCCTGCTGCTGCGTACTCTGCTGAAGCTGCTTCCTGGTCCTGCTGGTCCTGGATGGTCCTGCCTGGTCTGCTCGTCGCTCCTCGCAACTTGCTCGTACTGCTCGTACTTCTCATGCTCCCGGTTCTGCTCGTGCTCCTGGTCCTGGCTCGTGCTTCTCTGGTCCTTGCTGGCGCTGCTGGTGCTTACTCTGCTGATGATGATTCGCTGGTCCTGCTGCTTGCCTGCTGCTGCTTCCTGATGATCGCTGCTGCTGCTGCTGCTGCTGATCGATGAAGATGATCCTGCCTGCTGCTGCTGCTGCTGCTGATGATGAATGATGATGATGATCCTGCTGGTGCTGGCTGGTGCTGGGTGCTGCCTGGTGTGTGGAGGAGCAGCCCTACGCAACCTGTGGAGCCCTCTGATATGAGGGTGCCACTGGTCCCTGCCAAAGGGAGGAAGAGGTGTAGTGTGGGGACGGGAGAAGGGGCCCAAAAAAAAAAAAAAAATTTAAACCCTTTTTTTTTTCTTGAGGAGGAAACACGGAGGATGAGGTGCTGGAGTGGCTTGAGAAGAGAAATGACTTATCTTGTGGCGGAAGGGACAGCCGGCTGTACAGGGACAGCGGACAGCCAAAAGGAAGCAGGCTGCTTGGAGAGAGAGGGCATGAGAGTATGGGTTACACTTGGAGTGCTCCTCAGCTGTGGAAAACATATGCATCAGCCTGGTACGGGAAGCTGCACCTGAAGAAATCTGGCTAGGCCACAGTTAAGCTTGATGGACAGAGGAGACCTACATCATGGCCGCAGGTGCAGCTTCCTGGAGGGTGAGATCCACCGACCAAGGAGTCACCAAGAGCCCCTCTTCACAAACCTCCTCTCTCCCGGAGCCTGCTGAGAGCCAGTCCACTTCCGGCCGAGAAGTCAGTCCCTGTCTCCAGCAGGTTTCCTTGTGGAGGCATGCCATGGCGGAGAACCTGCGGAACAGCTGTTTGTAACCTATGGTGGAGCGCGTGGAAGACTCCCTGGTGCGGTGGGATAAAGGAGACATCGAGTCACCACAGTCATAAGCCGCATTCAGCCACCCCCAGCTCCAGCCTCCAACAGAAAAGGCAGAGAGGCATACAGCAAGGAGGGGCAGAGCCAACTTGTCCTGCTGGAGATCAGGACCCAATCTCTCACCAGCATAGATGTCCCTCTCGTAGCTGTGCAGTACCGACTCCCTCATCTCAACACAACCCTTCCTCACATCATGTCAACCAGATCGCATCAAGGAAAACATGGAGTAACCCCAGTAACCAGGTGGTGAAGGACCGGAATCAACGGAGCTGCCTTCAGAAACAACCCTCCAGAACCCCCAAGGAACCATGCTCCGCACCCAGTCCAGGTCTGCCTCCTCCACCCCAGGGTGATGTCCCCTCCATTCCCGCAAGGCTTCACAGCCCTGCACCTAACAGGGCTATGGCCTACCAGGAGGTCCAGGCAGACAGGAGCAGCAGCCCCTTCCCAGTCCAGGCACAGCAGTCATCGGGCGACACCATTGCCACCGGTTCACTGATGGCCACGATGCCACCCCACGGCCAATGAGCCACCGACGACAGAGTGCCACGCCGCCACGCCAGTCCATCACCCAGCTGCAGACCAGACAGCCCCACTACACTACTCCTTTCTCCACCCCAATAGCCAAGCCCCGGCCTCAAATCTGCTGTCATCAAGTACTGGGGCTGACACCCCATGGCATGGAGGAAGGACGCTCTCAGCATCACGGGTTCTGAGCCAGCCTATCCCGAGAGCTTTGCTCAACACACTGTCCACCTGTTTGTCCTCTCGGGGCCAGGCGACCCCAAGTGGGGCTTCAGACCAGCACTGCAGCAGCAAACCACCTCCACAGCACCTGGAACCCTTCACCCCCTGAGACTGGGGCAACCTCCCGAGTGACCATGAAAGACTGCCAGAGACTGGGTTGTGGGCAACTTTATTTGACACTTGACTTTGGGTCTTTTTTCGCTTTTACAGCTTGTTGTTCAATAAAAGTTTATCTTTGATTCAACACACGTTGGGCTTACATTTCTTTTTTTAAATAAAGTCTTTGGTGAAAACTTTTAGAATGGTTTAGCCTTTTGCATGCGTGGGGATGGGCAGGAAAATAACGCTGTTGGGATGGGCAGGGATACTTTGGAAATGGGTAAATAGCTGTGGGGATTAGATAAACCTCATTGCCAAGCATAGTGGGACTATATGGTCACCCTCCAGGTGCCACACCCTATGGCCCTTTTTTATGCAATACAATGTAATCAATCTTCCACACATCGTCACACAAACACAACTCTTTTATTAAAACGGCCCTGTCATTGTAGGCCCACCCAACAATAACATGGCCCAATGCTGCATCATGTGATGAGAACAGGCTGAAGAAAGCACGCCATTAATGCATCTATGCATACTGTCTTGCCACTCCACTGCTCTCCGCTGGGGAGTTGCACCAGTGTTTCAGGAGTTGCGCTGGCTTCTTCCTTCATGTGAGGCTCTGTTGGGGCCTTGCACATCCTCAGTGTCTCCCTTGCTTCCCATTCACGGCAGGCTCCATGTCCCCAAGCCGTTGCGGGAGGTCCAGGAGCCTGTCTGCAAGACTGGGTAGCGGGTGCGGGCATGAGATTGTTGGGCAGGATGCAGCAAGCTTCCCCGGTGCTCCTCACGGTCATCTGGGCCGATGCCTGCATGGGGGTTGAGAAGTAGCCTGGAACCTGTTGGCGCAGGATGCCAAAGGCATTCCTCGTTCCTCACAGCCCCCCCACCTTGCCCGTGGACAGCCTGTAGTTGAAAGAATCGCTCTCTCACGGGTGAGGAGTCTGGAAAGTGTTGGGCTTTCAAATGAGGGTAAGGTTTCTGAGGGAGAAGGCGTCACCCCATGATGAAGTAGGGCACACTCTTGCATGGTCGTTGGGCAGGGGGGTCTGGATCTGGAAGTTCCATGATGAAGGTTACCTTCCAGCCCTCCTTGAGCTCACTGGCGTTGTATACCTGGGGCATCTGAAACATGAAGCCGTTTGGGCCTTGAAGATCAATGTACATAAACTTGTTGTCAGCAATCGACGCATGGCGAAGAGGACAGATGCTGAACGAAAGTCCTTGTAAGTTGAAATAAAAGTGACCCGCGACTTGGTGGTGTTTTGCAGGCCACGTGCTTGCCAATCTATGGCTCCAACGGTGTGTGGGAGTTCCACCTGCTGATAGACCACTGGCTCTGCAACTTTCTTCCATCCCTTCTTCAGTGGAGGGGCACTGAGGAGCTCCTGCAGGGTGTTTCTTACGTGAATGTCCTGCAACGCACTTCTCTCACCAATAATGCTGATGGTGTTGTGTGGCACCCTCCAAGCCGTACCTGCAATGCTCCTGTAGGTGGTCCCTGGAGGCCAGGTGGTGCAGAGTGAGTGCTACCTTGAGCCCAGGTTCCCGCTGGGCAGAAGTTGGTGTTTTGCCTTGGTCAACCTGGGTGTCAGCCGGGCTGTACAACTTGCCCCATCAAACATGGCTGGAGGCATCCTGCAATGAAGTTTCTGGAACGCCCAAGTGTCTTCGTTCCTCAGCTCCACCATCAGCTTGTTGTACAGTCCGTACTCTGCTCTTCTTCGCGCAATCCATCTTCGGACCCAGACGCTTCTTGGCCGCCCTCTTTTCTCCCGTAGTGGAGTTCACAGAGGCTTGTAGATGGCTTCAGCACTGTTGGCAGAAGGATGGTGGCTGCCAAAAGGAACTGTGGTTACAATCCACGGTGGAATGACTGGATGCTGTGATAGAGGAAGAGTCAGATGAAGGCTTGCAGAGGTCTGCACAGCTGGGCTGCTTGTCTGAAAATGAGAATGCAGACGAGTTGCTCCGCCTTTTTATAGGCAGTATAGGTGTCCCTTTGCATCCTCTAGGCATCCTCTAGGGCATCGCTCTAGACATTCTTAATAATCCGACGATAGGTTCCCTCTGCGAACGTTTTTTCCGGGTTTACGCTTTGTTCCATGCTTGGCATCCGTTGTGCATCGTTGTGGCATCCGTTCTGTGTCCCGTTCTGCTTCTCCCTGAAAGTCCGAGGCACGAAGCAGAAGGGCGTAAGCGGATGCGAGACAGATGCGTAGCGGATGTAGAGAAACGGATGAATGTGGGATACATTTTCCGCGCAAAGTTTTGAGCAGCTGCAAAGACTTTCTGAGCTGGGATGAAACGTCAATAAACGGATGCTGGAAACGGATAGAGAGGAAGCAAAAACGGAGGAGTGAGTATAATTGCTGTTAACGGAACGGATGGCAAGGCTTTTTTTGTGTCCTTTTGGCATCCCTCTTGCATCTGTTGGTGCAGTGTGACATGGGCTTAAGACACTAGGCTTGTCAGGCTGGAAGATCTGGAGCTCGAGCACAATGGGTATAGACACCGTGTCCTCATCTTGGCTGCCTGCCAACGCTAAAGCAGTTGAAAATCGGCATACTGAAAGCAAGTATAGGAGTAGGATGAGGGGAGAAGGGAAGTGGTAATCTGTTGTGCTGTTAACCACCAAACAAGCATTACCGCCCCCGCCCCAATAGAAGCCCCTGTATGGGGTCTTTTTTTAAAAAACGTAGGACAAGAAAAGCAAGAAACAAAGGAGGATTCTGCGCTGGGGAAAGGGAAAGTGATATCATTTTATTTTAAATTATTTTAAGTGGAGTGTAAAAGTTCTCCAATGGAGGTAGCTGATGATGACGGTAAGGAATCCCATCTCCTCCGTCTCTATAAATTCCGGTTTCAAGTATAGTTTAGATATTTTATGTTGTGTAGTTTTAATGTTTTAATATTTCTCTATTTCTTTTATAACTTGTAAAGCCACACAGAAGTCACCACGCTTATGGGGCAGATGGGTGGCACAAAAAATTAATACATGATAGATAGATAGATAGATAGATAGATAGATAGATAGATAGATAGATAGATAGATAGATAGACAGGTGGATAGATTGATAGTAGGTACAGTAGATGTTAATAATGATGATGGATATATAGAAACAGACAGACAGACAGATGATAGAGTCAAAATGAGGACCACAATTGAATGATTGCTCTACTATAGGGTGCATCAGGGAGGCATAGCACATCAAATTAAGAGGCAAGTCTTTGATCAAATGGTCACAGCCAGCATCTTGACTTTTTTTTTTTATCCCCACCTCTATGGAACCAGCACAACTTTGGCTCTGGGCCCACTTGCTTGAGCCCTGCCTACCATGTAATTCAACCAAATCAAATCATTTTGTTCCAGCCATGAGGACAGATACATCTAGCCTGGCTTTGCCTTTCATTGCCTTTTAAAACAATAGTTAGCCTCATCCTCCTGAATGTACACATAAATCTTTTCTGGAATTAGGTCAATAATTCAGACTGAGTCAACACTTTGAATCAAATTGAGGCTTTGAATTGGGTCTTGGGTGATTTTTACACCTGGTTAATTGATTACCAGCAGGTTTTTATACATGTCTGCTTAGAAGAAATCATTAGACAAAAGACCAAGGGATGAGACAGGCACCAACTTAAGAGTGGCATTTTTTCCTTTTTCTCTCAAAAAGTGCCTTAATACCTGTGCAGTAACAGCATCTGCCACACTCTTCATTATCTAACTTACCCTCCCAAATCAGCTTTTGTCAAAAAAGGTGAACAATGATGACTATAGTGCAATTGTTGAACTAAGCTATCCTGTTCTCAAAGTGTGTTATAATTTGGGGAACTTAGTGACAGCAATAACTATGGGCAGCCATGTTTGACAAATGATTGTGTGTTTCACCTGCTTTCTCTTTCAGAACAATTGTTTTGACACCATACAAAATTAATCAACTGAGTGATCAGTCAAGCAGGTGATCATGGGCTTAATGAAATAAAATTGAGAGTATGAATCAACAGAGATTTGTTTAATCTGGTGACTTCTTTGATTAGACTGAGTGCACATTTGGGACAATGGAATGTGTTATCAAAGAGCAGAGGAGAAACAAAACTATTACCAAACTGTCTTTGGGAAACAAAACTATTTAAAGCATAGTGTTAGAAGGTACCATGGAATTCATCTGTCTGTGATACAGGATCCATCATCATGTTTCCAAAAGATGATCTTGCAGTTTCTGCTGACAGCAGTTTTCAAATATTTATTTCATTATTTATTTATAGATGTTCTTTTATTCCAACATTTTTATAAAAAACTCAAAGTGGCAGATATACCTAATATTCATTCTTCCTCCTATTTTCCTCACAATAGCAACCTTATGAGATGCTGTTGAATGATCTTGCTTAATGTCAGGCCTTCCTCCATTTAAAACTTAAGAAAGAAAACCCCCAACTCCACTGGTTTGGAGAAGAGGCACTTTTACTAAGTTTGATTTAGGGGTGGGATTCAATTTTTTTAACAACTGGTTCTGTGGGTATGGATTAGTTGGTGGGCATGGCTTGGTGGTGATGTGACTGGGTGGGTGTGACCAACTCAATATCACTCACATTGAGGCACACACCTGGCCTCTCGTGACTGTGGGGATGCTGCAACAGTTGTAAGTATAAAAAATGGTCATAAATCACTTTTTTCAGTGCCATTGTAACTTTGAATGGTCACTCCACACAAGCAAAGTACCAGCNCAGAGACAGGAAGTCCAGTCCTGCCAAGAATGTAATAAGGGTTAACGGAGAGGCAGGTTCTGTAAGCAACACCAGAATGTTTCCTTCCTGCCTTCCTTACAGGATTAGGCCAGTAATTTCTTCTAACAACCGGTTCTCTGAACTGCTTAGAATGTTAACAACCGGTTCTAGAAAATAGGTGTGAACCTGTAGAATCCCACCCCTGAGTGAAAGCAAGGCAAGATCTAAGCCAAAGTGCACAAAAGTTATACACTGGAAGTCACTCCAAATCCCTCACCCACTCAGTGTCCTGTATGATGTTATGGGAAAGCTCCTCTGCAGGTATTTCTTGCATCTGGAGTTGCAGGGTGGTTGGCCTTGAAGAAGTTTAAACCATTCAGCAACACCATAATTTATGAGTGCAGAACTCCCTTTCTGTTTTCATGGGACTGCGTCACACCAGCTTACTTCCCCAACCCAAATGCCCATGTCCCCCTCCCTGTTTCTATGGCAGCCAAGAACAAGGAAGCTTCAGAAAACCATGCTGGATATTTGGCTGACAGACTGGGCCAAAAGTCACCCAGCCAGCTTTCATACCTAAAATGGGACTAGAATTCCAGTCTCCCATTTTTAGTCTGGTATCTTCACCCCTACACAAAAATGGTTCTCTCTGTTGAAAGGATAAAGCATAAGGAAAGATCATACACCATTCTGTGATATCACAGGCACAGAAGAAATCTGTTAAGTTACATAAAAGCAGATCCCACATGAATGTTTGAATAAGTACCTCATGATAATTGAACAAAAGAATCATTTAGCAACAGATTACAGTAGAATCAGTGTCCTCAATGATTCTTTCTAACTGTAGTATTCTGTGACCAAAATTAATTAATTGTATATACAAATGATGACCACAATCAAAAGAGGTCATTTTATGCATCATCAAGGCTTGGTTGTAACTAATATTTTTTTAAAAAAAATATAGCTTATTTAATTAGCAAACCCCTTCCAAGATTTCTTATTTAAGAAATCCCAATCAATTTTCAATTTTCAAGTTACACAATGAAATCCCTTCCCTCCAGGGTCCAGCACTAAAAGTCCAATCAATGTCCAGTATGATGTTATTTTAGGGATGACAATGTTATCCTTGCTTTGGATTCTTAATTTTCTTAGCTCTCAACTTCTAAAGGGAGTCAACCCAAACTATCTTTATTCTGTCTTGTATTAATTGAATCTATAATTCTCCATGGTCCTATTAGCAAAACTCATAGCTCATCTCAGCTCTCAGTTCTCTGAAGATGGACTCAAAACTGACAAAACTTTGGATCAAATCTTACATTTAAAGTCTGCACAACTGGGAAGATTTAAGTCTCTTGACAATGAGTCAATAGATGTTTGGCCAATCCTTGAAGGCACTAAACCAAATGTTACTGCTTTTATGAATAATGAGCAGTAAGGATATAAATGTCACTTTCTCTGTGCCATGCAACTGTTTTGTGGACTGCCTATTTTTGTGGAATTGTATCTCTCTGTGCCAATCTGTTTCTGCTGCTTCTGCTAATATTAATTCAACCTTAGCTCAAAGGCTGATAGTATCACAAGCAGGCCACAAACCTGAAAAACTGAATCCCACCCCAAAATGCCCAAGCTCTGTCAATATGCCCTGGCCACTAGAATCCCACTGAAGCCAGTGATGAGGGATACTTATCCAAAAAAGCCAAGATTATGCCAATTCCCCTGGCATGCAACTAAGTCCAGGTTTCAGGAACAACAAAGCATCACTTTACCACATTTCATAATCAATCCTTTTCTTTAACATCAGCTCAAGACTTGCATTCCTGAAAACAAGTAGAAAGTGAAAGAACATAGAACATTGAATATTTGGGCTGGAAGGGACCTCAAGGTCTTCCAATCCAATCCAGTTAAATAATTGAAAATGGATGTCAAAAGACAAGAAGGGACCATTTTTCAAGACTTGCTCTCATGAGCCTTGAAGCTATTTAACTGAAACTTGGTTGGGGAAAGGTCCTCTAAACTGTCCTGCTATTTCTATTCCATTGTAACACAAGTTATAGGTATTCTGATGGATTCCTATTCTAATGAATGGATGGATCTTTTCTAGTAAAATCTTGAAGTGTCTCCAATTAAAACCAGTTTGCCCTCAAATATTTGATGCACCTCAACTCAGATAATGTTTTGAGTATTCAATCTGCAAATGAATGAAACCAGGACTACCAGACATTATAATAACAACATTTATCTCATTCATATTTGGCTTTATAATGACCCACATATAATTAATTTAATCATTTCAAGTACTGGAATTGGCATTGGTCTAAGGTGCAAAGCTTCCTTAGTTTTAATGTTGTTAGTTGTTTCTATCATGGCTTTGTATTATGCAAACCTGCCCTTTTTTTTGCATGCTTAAAATTGGTTAATTCAATAACCAGGCTATTAAGCAGACAATTCAACCTGAGCCAAGATCTAAATTAGTACAGGTCATTAGAATTGGGTTGGATAGTTTCTGGTTCACATGCCTGATGGAAACCTAACCATTAGTTAGCAAGCTGAATGAAGCAAGCCATGAAATCATGATACAGTTTGTTTGATGCGTTGTTTGTGAACATTAAAAGGGACCTTGGGGTCTAATCCCCTACTCCAGTAAGACAGCCTATGTCATTTTAAACAAGTGATTGTCCAATCTCTTCTTAAAAACCTCCAGTGATGAAGCACCCACAACTTCTGAAGGCAAGCCATTCCACTGGTTAATTGTTCTGTCAAGACAATTTCTCCTTATTTCTAGGTTGGTGTTCTTCTTGATAAAGCCTCTGTCACACTGCAGCAACAGATGGAAAGAGGATGTAAAATGGAGAAAAACACTTACCATCCGTTGGTTAACGTGATGCTTCCATTCTGTACTCACTGCCTCGTTTGCTGTCCTCTCTATCCGTGGCCAGCATCGTCTATTGACGATTTTCAATCGCTCAAAGGTTTTGAGCTCATGTTGGCGGCGGTAAGTCGGTTAGATACTGGCTGGGGCGTATATCAGATTGGGGGACTGTAGTGTGTGGGTTGCGTAGTGGGTCTTTGCGGCCTGTCCGCTTCGGTGCTGCTAGAAAAAGGTTCTTGGTGGTGCGGGCCTGTAACACAACAAACAACACCGGGTCTACCGGTATGGACTGAGCGTAGCTGAATGAGTGACTTGACTGTCTTATGTGTTAATCTCGAGTTAGGGCCTTAAAGGCGCACTGGGTCCGCGGACTAACTACTGTAGATCTCTCATGTTGGGGGCTGGCGTACTGCTGGCTGTGGGATGGGTGCTTCAGGGGGGCCAAACTTTAGAGCGAAATGTATCCAACGCGTCCATTCTGCATCCACTAGGCATACAGGGAACATCCGTTCTGCATCCGTGTCATCCGTTAATGCATCCGCTATACCCACTAGGCATCCCTGCGCGTCCGCGCAACTGAATCCGCTCCAGCGGTAAAACGGGACGCAGGAGGAAGCGAAATGGACGGCGGAACAGATGCGCAGTGTTTAGTAGCACGGACGGAGAAAGGATGAAAGCGGATGCAGCAATGCAAAGAAAGCATTTAAAATGGAAAAACGTTCGCAGAGGGACCTATCTCGATATTTAAGGATGTCTAGAGATTGCTAGAGGATGCAAAAGGATGCTCTCGGCATTACGCATCTGCTTTTCCCATCCCTTTTGGCCTCTGCGTTCCCCCTTCCCCACCCCCGTCCGTTCCTTTCCGTGTTATCCGCTCTGTTTATGCCAATATTTTGCCCCTTTTGAGAGCGGAATAACTAATGGACTGGAACATTTTGCTGAACATTTTGCTCGTCCGCTGTGTCCTTTTTACAAACGTTTTGCATCCGTTGGGCAGTGTGACAGGGCCTTTAGTTTCATCCATTGCTTCTTGTCCTGCCTTCCAAGTGCTTTGGAGACTTTGGAGACCCTCTTCTTTGTGGCATCCCCTTAGATATTGGAACACCACTATCATGTCTCCCACAGACCTTCATTTCATTAAACTAGACATAACCAATTCTGGCATTCTTCATATATTTTAGCTTCTAGTGACATAATCATCTTTGTACATAACTTTGGACATAACCATCATGCTCTGATAATTTTAGTTCAGGGTTATCATGTTGCATAAATCCAGCCACCATGTTCAATGTCACTAATTTCCTGATTCTAATCTAATACCAACTCTAAATAATATCATCTTTTTTTAACCCTCATCTTGGTATCATGTCAGTTGAAGAAAAATTATGTCTTTTGAGGAGTAGAAGGATAATTTACCTAAGAAGCAAGACATGATAAAAGAAGTCAGAATGAAAGAGAAAATAATATAAAGTTATCTTTCATTCCCCTCCAAATTCAGAAGAGAATATGTAGTTTAATTTTAATCATGCTTCCTCTCAAAAATATGTGGCACTGCTGATTCTAATATAAAAGAGCTTCAATATTTTGCTGCTACAGAGGAGCAAAACATTTGAAAAACTAGTCAAATAGCAGATTGAAAATGCCAATGGAAAAATCTGGGCAAGGAAGATGTGAGTCAACTTTGACCAAACTGGGTGTCTTTTAGATGTCAGAACTTCAACTCCCAGAATACTCTAATCAGCATGTCTGCTGCTTAGAATTCTGGGAATTGAAATCCATACAACTAGAGGGATATCTGATTACAAGACTAATGTGACCATGTTTTCTATCACCAGTCTTCCTGTCCAAAAGTCCAGATATGCATTCTTCAAAAACAACCTACATTTGCTGCAGATCAACTGAGTTGCCTGAAAGAACAATATGAAAAAAGAAGATTAGCAGTGCCCTGAATCAAGGTCCCAGTTTTCTAATCTCCATCATGCTGTAGCTTACATGCCAGATACACATAAAAACCTCTGTTTCCTTAGCAACAGAATTTCTTGTGATGACAGACTTGGAAAAAGTTTCCCTTCATCAGACTCCTGCAGCTAAGGGAGATGCTCTCCAAGAGGTTTTGTTTTTTATTTATATTTGTTAAAAGAAATAGGAAGAATGGGAGACAAGCCAGAGGAGACAAAAAAAAACAGTGTGAATAACAGGTGTGACCTTTTTCATTTTCCCTCTATGTTTCTAGGTATTAAAAGCAGCAGGAGCCGTTATGAGCAACCTGCTTAACATCCAGTCTGGATAGTCAAGAATATTTCACTATCCTGATACATACTACACATTGCTTTAGAAAGATTACATATTCCTATTTTAGGATACCTACCTTCCATCAATCCATCCATCCAATCAACAGGATTATTATGTGCTCAAACAAAAAAAATATGTATTCAAACTTATTCATACCCATTTGCCTGTAATTATGTCAGTTTTGATGATGCACAAAAAACAGTCACAATAACAGTTGTTCAACAGAAGACAATGGCTGTGTTCCCACATCATTCTAATTAGGGCTATTTTAAACATGGACTATTGATTTAATCTCACTTCCCTGGATTTGCACAATAGACCAAATCACAACAGCATTGTAGCTCCAGACCAAGGGTGTACTTGATCATTATTCATTCCAACAAAATAAAATAAAATTTATCAATGCAGAATCAGGAAAAAAAAAACCAAAAAACGAAATAAAGTGTCAAAAGTCTCTTAAACACTTCTGCTTGATATCAGTTTTAGAATCAGAAGAGAAGGGAGAGGTGATACCTAGATAAATACTCTAATTTCTCCTTTCAAAGAAATTTCCACTTTCAGGATTTGTTTTATTTTATTTATTTATTTTTATTTGTCAATTGCTTACAAGATAATAGATATAAATAAAAACATAGTTATGAATATATGGATCCATATAAGAAAAATAAAAAGAAATATAAAGGAAACAATAGGACAGGGATGGTAGGAATGTTGGTGTGCTTATGCATGCCCCCAACAAACCTCTTAGGAAAGGGGTGAGGTCAATAGGAGACCGTCTAAGGTTAACGTTTTTGGAGTTTGGGGAAGAAACCAGAGTCAGGTAGAGTATTCCAGAAATTGACCATTCTGTTGCTGAAGTTGTATTTCCTGCAATCAAGTTTAGTGCAATTAACCTTGAGTTTGTATCTATTGTTTGCTCTTGT
>BHFT01064634.1:0-14264 GCA_004320025.1 Laticauda laticaudata | reverse complement strand
ATCTATCTATCTATCTATCTATCTATCTATCTATCTATCTATCTATCTATCTATCTATCTATCTATCTATCTATCATCTTTTTTCTCAAAGCAGTAAAACAGAAAAAAGGATCAAAAGATGAACACTTTTGTCAGATAATGTTCAGAGAAGGGCTTTTGTCCTTCTCTGAACATTAATCACTTTACTTTTGCATTCCTTGTGGAATTTGATCAAAACAATAGGTTAAACAATCTTACTGTTCTTCCCCTGGTTGTGGCAACCTCAATCTACTTCCTCCATAGCTTTTTCAAAATATGTAAACTTCTGAGTGTTTTCCTTTTCTCAGGTTCTTTATGCATTCAACTGGGCACATCCTGAATTGATGAAGCATTTTCTATATCCTTAATTAAATCTACTAGTTTCTGTATGCAACGAAGAGTTGAAGAATAAAGAAATTTATTGTGATGTCTATTTCTAGAGAATTAGCATCATTGTAAATTGAGAAAATTCAGTCAAACATGTCCACATATGGAATCCAACATTACTCTAGATGAAAATAATTAAAATGTTTTCCACAGAACAATGTGCATCTGCAGCATTACATCCAGCTTGGGAAGAAATTCCATCCCAGGAATCCTTTTTGTGAGAATAGCTACAACATACTCTCAACATTCCAAATGTGCCCAGCATCCTAAAAGGATGAGTTTTTGTTGTGTTGCACCAGCTTTTCTTTTTTCTTTTACCATCTTTTTGGTCCTGTTTTATTTCTTAAACAGCCAGTGGTTCAGTATTTCAGAGAGTGATATAGCTCAGATGGAAAGGAGAATGATCAAAGAAGGAGATAAACTGCAGGCTATTTTGGTTACAGAAGTATCCCATGATGTTTTTTTTTAAAAAACTCATCATTGAAAATAAATCAATGGGACACCTCTTCAAGTTGCCATTTCTATAATACTGTCATTGTTTGTCTTTTTAAAAAAGGAAGAGAACTTAGTTTTATTATACATCTTGAAATGTCATTGTCCCCTGTGAAGTCCAGCTTTAAAATTTTTCTGCTTGCCTGGAGATTTGTACACAGTGCTCCTTTATTATTATCCATTGCCACAGGGTGACTCTGCTGCTCCATTGGAACTGTGCTGGAAATGTTTGTGGCAGCCTGGGAGCAAGTGTCAATGTTCCATTATCCTAAGTTTTTTTATAGAAGTCCGACTGGAGATAATATCGGAAAGCCTCCTAACACTAAGAAATCTGTAGAGAACAGGTTACAATGCAACATCTGTTGACCTCACAGAATTCATATATAATTTACTGAATGGAGGTACAAAATACTGAGATCCTGGGGAATGAGCATGATATATGCCTGTCAACTGACATATTTTTATAAGAAAGAAATGGAATGAAGAAGATGGAATAATTATATAGGTTTCAGGTTTATCTTACCTCATGCTAGCTCTACCTTTACTTCTATGGTAATTGTGAATGTCTGCTCTATGTGCGCTCACCTCTTCTGCCCTAAATATTTCTATGACTTTTGGCTTCAGTTTCACTCTTGCAATTGTCTTATTTTGAATATCAATAATCTCACTTTTATGTGATGAGTGGGTGCTGTCTTCCATGTGTTAAATGTTCAGCCAGTTTATTCTGGTGGGTTGTAACTGTTTCTGTTTTCTCTCAGAGAGAAATTGCCTTATTTAGATGAATGTTCCCCATAGTACCCTCCCTCAATTATTTTTGTGAATTTTTTTTTTCTTCCCAGCATTTTGTTCCATTTAGTTACAGGATCGATTTTATCTGCATTGTACTTAGTTGTCACAACATACTTGTCAGTATGTGATGTGATGAAGGTTTTGTTTTTCAGCCTGGCTGTTTTGGGGTTCAAAGAATATGATGGGACCAGGGTCATCAGCTGATTACATGCTTAGGAGAACTTAACTGTCCTCACTCTTAATATTACATGACATAAACTGGCCATTGTGGTCCCAGTGGTTATCAGCACACTGGCTGTCATGCCAAAAAGTCTTGGTTGGCACTTAAAAAATCTACACACTGACAATATTTCCATCTGTCCAGTACAAAAGGCCACACTGCTTGGATTCACACATATACTACACTGATACATTACAACATCCTAGGGTCTTGGGGACAACTCAAAGAATAAGAAGACAAACACCAGCTAAAGAACTGACAGCTGTGATTTCACATCATTGTGTATATAACAGTAACACTCAAGCAAGCTGGTACAAGTTAGTACTTCTCCTTTTCCCAGTCTGTAAAACTGAAGCATTTACATACATGTAAAAAATTGTTCTAACAATGTTTACCCTTTCATGGTACTCAGACATGGCCATCTTAGCTTTCCAAAACTAAAGGTCTAAGTAGACTTGAGAGCCAGTGAAGCTCTACGGAATGATATATAAGTCTAAGTGCTATTGCTATTTCTATTTTTTTTTCTTGAACTTTTGATGCCAAATGTGATTTCTTAACAGCCTGCTGAAACTTTTCCCATCATTTTGCTTTTCAGGGTGACAAACTGGTTTGTAGCCTTCAAAGGCCAAAGTTCCAAATGCTCACACAACACTGTCAACTATTTACCAAGACCAGAGGTTGTATTCAGCAGATTCTGACCAGTTCTGCAGAGGTAGTGGAAATTTTGAGTTGTTTGGAGAACTGGCAAATACCAGCTCTGACTGGAGATTTTACAGTATCCTTCCCCTGCCATACCCACCAAGCCACACCCACAGAACCTGTAGTAAAATAAATTGAATCCCACCACTGACCCACCACTGTATTACTATTATTACTATTTTTCACATTTCTGAATTGCTCATCTCAAAGAGGCTTCTTCAGCACATTTATCTTTGAATATTTTTCAGTGAAATAAATGTCTGCCTTCCCCATAATATTTTTATACATACATTGTAATAAAACATCCCTGAAGTCTTTTCCAGGACATTATAAAAAATACTAAATGTGAGAAAATGAATCCATATTTTTTTCAGTGTGTCTTAATGATTAAGGTTTTGTAAATTTAAATTTTTAACAAGATAACTTTTTGTTATATTTATTGAAGAAGTATTTAACTCTATGTATTTTAAACTTTTTTTTAGAGAAATGACCCAAGAATCTGTAGAAATGCATATCCCAAAGGTGCTTTTTCAAGAGGCAACTAGACTTTCTAATTTTTCTTTGAAGATGTTTCACTTTTCATTCAAGAAACTTCTTCAACTCCGAAGAAGCTTTTTGGATGAAAAATGAAATATCTTCAAAAAAGAAAAACCAGAAAGTCCAGTTGCCTCTTGAAAAAGCACCTTTGGGACAACCATGATCTGGATGACTGAGAATCTCCATAAACATATAGAAATGCATGTATTTTCTGTTTAGAGGTACGGTAATAGTATTTGCAAGGCATGCTTAATAATAGTTTATTGAACCAGTACACTTATCTAGATGTGCATAAGACATATTTTTAAAGTGTGTTGGATGATTTATATTCCAGTATGCCATGAGAATTTTTCTTCAAATATTTTTCATCCTTGAACTATAAAATGCAAATTTCAAGATAATATAAAACAGTTAATATAAAGTCTTTATTGATAAAGTAGAATTCTATAAAACATACCCATTAGTGTCAGCAATTGTTCCAGGTTTTTGAACTATATCAACCTCATCTTACTACACAAACTTTTTTTAAAAAAGTATTCAAATAGAGATTTGAACCTGGGACCTCCCCTCCCCTCCCCAAGATACACAGCATATACTTTATAAATGAGCTCCAGGATTATTGTTGTTGTTTTTTTGTCAAACTTTTCCTTAGCAAATTCACATCCAGAGAGTTGTCAGTTCAGAAATGAATCCTTCTCTGCCCTATTACTATATGTTTGGGACTGTTTATACCCAGCCAAATCTGTCTACCTGTATACCATAGGATCCCATTCATATGGTGTTGTGTGTCCAAAAAATGAAGCCTGTGTGCACATTTGTTGGATTGGGCTAAACAGATGAATTGTCTAGCATTCAAACTTTGTGACTCATTCCTACAGAACCAAGGCCCGCTCATTGTTAGTATTTATCTTTCCCTCCTCCTCTTCTGAATTACTAAATGCTGTTTGACATTTTAGCCTCTTCTCAGTGCCAGTCTATATCCCTAATTGCCATAATGGCTGTAGCAGTAAAACAGCTTCTAATGCGCCAGCAGTGTCAGGACCAGAAGATATATTATAACAGGTATTAGATAGAAGTTCAAAATTTTCCCCATGTTTAAAGGAAGTAAAAGCAAAAGAATAAAATCGATGAAATATTCAAAGATTTCATGTTCGACATTATAGAATAACTTTTCTCCAAATATTTACTGTACAATAAATTCTATTAAAAAGCTCAAGCCTGCATGATTGAGGGTGAGGGGGAAGAGGCTAGAATGCTGTCACTTTAATTGCAATGGCATAAATATTTGATATTCAGTAAATTAGATCTGTAGCTATGAAAACATTCTTGCAAATGGATTTTTACCTGTAGCACAGTGCCATTAGCCGGGGAAAAAGTCAGTGCAGCCTTAGGGCTTGTAATTAACTCAACCCAAGCAGAACTAAACATTTTTGACAGTTTTTCTGGTCTGGAATTAACTGTCATAGGAGAGAATAAAATAAACTGCAATGTCACATTATATTTACATAAGGTCTATAGAAAGCTGTGTTTTGTATTTTTGTTTTGTTAAGTCAGATTTCATGCTTATTTATTTATTTATTTATTTATTTATTTATTTATTTATTTATTTATTTATTCTGTGATTAATGATGAGATTTAACT
This sequence comes from Laticauda laticaudata, assembly GCA_004320025.1. NCBI lineage: Eukaryota > Metazoa > Chordata > Lepidosauria > Squamata > Elapidae > Laticauda > Laticauda laticaudata. The sequence goes on along the minus strand of BHFT01064634.1, from coordinate 9,481 downwards.
AACTAAGTAGGTTTGTGCTCTCCATCTTTTGAAATCCTAAATGCATTGGCAAGAACTATACTGTAGTATGTTGAGTGTGTGTGAAAATTTGTTGCCGTATAATAAAGCCGGATATGTTGCATACTGATTTAAATCATAATGCATTTGACATTTGAAGACATTAAAAACTAGGTATTTTCCTGTCTGGATCACGATTCTAACATAATAAGCAGCTTGGCTAACCAGCGTCTGTCTATTTTTTTTTAATGGATTGTGTAGGGTTCTCCTCCCCCTTTCTGTTTATGAAAATAACTGTCACTCTCCTGGAATGCAAACCCTGGAGGGCAAATCTGCTTAATGCTTCTCTGAAAGCTACTTATTATCCTATAGCTAAGAGGAAATCAGAACAATAGTAATTGAAGAGATGTACTCGGCTTCACTTCCTGGCATTTTGTGTTAGGGATAGATTTACATCAAGGTGTCTGTGTCTCTGTGTGTGTGTGCCTGTTTAGGGGTGGGCCCCACTTTCATTTAGGGCTCAAGCCTTAATAAATTATCATTTCCACAACAAAGCTCGTTTTCAAATGCTTTAAGGTTTGCACAAGATACAGTATCTTTATAAACCAAACTAAAACTGTTATATACAAATTCCAGTGGGAACTGCATAAACCATTTATTCTTCAAGTAGCTTTAGAACAGCAATTGTAACTACAACAAATCAGAGTAGTTTGACTGCTCTGTGCTCCAATGATGAGAGAAGGGGAATAAAATGAACAAAGAGAGAGAGAATTTATAAAACTCTATGTTGGTAGAGTGGCACGAAGAAAAGGCTAAGCCTCTGTTTACTCCTTTCTCCTTATTTGAATGATACAGCTAGCTGGATGAGATTAATTTAGCCCAAAAACACTTGGAAGTAGGAGTTGATTTAAATTAAGTCATTCTAACCTCATTCCTGGCTAGTTATAGCATTCACACAATTCCCTATCCCCCCATCTCTACCCTTAAGCACGTCATGCTAGTGAAACACTGTTCCTGATAATTGGGGATACTCTGAAAAAGTGTATTTAGTGGAGTGAACTATATATGTAGTAGGAAGAAAATGACCTGTATTGCATGACTGAATTCTTTCTGCAAGCACAACATCACAATACTTACAACAATACTTTTTGAATTAATATATTCTCAGCTAAATTGCAAGGGGATTGAACTCCTCCCACAAGGCTTTTCAATAATGCATTACCCATGCTTCTAAAAAAAAAAAAGGCTTTCCCTGGATAAATTGTTGGAGAATTTCTCATTCACTTGAAATGGGATCTGTTCTATTGCTGGTTAAATATGACAAACAGAAGTTAGAAACTCAAAGATTACAAGAGAAAGATTAATCTCATTATTAGGGTTGTTTATTATAACTTATCAATTGTGATTAATTTTGATTAATTTTACTAATTAATATGTATTAAAGTTATGAGGGGAAAGCACTGTTGTTATGAAATTACCATTAGAGAATACTATTGTTATGATTATGATGAATATTACTCCAAAGAAATGTAACCAGGCAACACACTGTATGTATGGATTTTGAACACGTTGCTCTTTTTTTAATCTATATTAATAAAAAAATGAAGAAAAAAAGGAAAGGATTTAGAATATTCCCTACGTCCCCAATTTTTCTGCACAGAATTTAGCGGCGGGAGGGAGGAATCATAAAGGCATCTCTGATTTAAACAACACATTTCAAGCACTCAGATTATCAGCATAAATGCTATTCAAGGCAGGCTAAGACTGTGACATCTCCCAGTTATCCAACTGCTGTGTCTCTAAATTATTTCCAAAACAAATCAAAAATTCAGCTGGGATGCTTTGAGTATTTGTGGATCTATGCATGCCCAAAGTTGCTATGAGCATTGTTTTGTACTTGGAATGAGGTACTATATTAATCTGATCAATCAGTAGACAAATATCTACATTTTGGGAGATCCAGAGATTAAGGAGAACTGTCAGCCAGAAAGTATTTGCCTTTCTTGCTGCTTGCTGACCATGGAAAACTCTCCACAAGTCAGTGCTCACTCGCTATCATTTCTTGATTAATGGCTGAGTGACTCTTTCTGACCTCTCAGATTCCACTGGATCCTTGGTTAAACAAGCTTCTTTTCCATAATTTCACAAATTTCTCAATTTCCCTACCTCTACCCAGCTGCATTTACATTTCTATACATGTACTTTGGATGTTCTCTGTGGTTCCACAAAACAAACAGAGTGGAGGTATTTTAAAAGGAGGCTCTATAATGGGAAGCTCAATTGTTAAAGAAGATAGGAAAATGTCCTGTTTCCCAGTTGAGGTGTAGGATAGCACCTCAAGTCCTGTGAACAATTCAGCAATATTGCTGAATATTCATCTTCTGAACATACCAGTGCTTTGTACCAATGAGTGCTCAGAAGATGGGTGAGGCAAGAATCCCTAGCAGTGGGATTCATATTAACTCTTAAAGCACAAATAAGCATATGCTGTTGATTCTGAAACAGCACGTGCTAAGCTGAAGCATTTTAACATTCAAAAGTAAAATAGCACTTGCACAATAGCAATAGCACTTAGACTTATACACAGCTTCATAGTGCTTTACAGCTCTCTAAGCGGTTTACAATGTCCAGCATATTGCCCCTAACAATCTGGGTCTTCATTTTACCAATCTTGGAAGGATGGAAGGCTGAGTCAACCTTGAGCTGGTGAGATCAAACTCCTGGCAGTCAGTAGAATTAGCCTGCAATACTGTATTCTAACCACTGTGTTCAAGATAGATTACATTCACAATCTCTCAATGATGATGTTGTATGTTGAACAGTGGGTGGTTTTTCTCATCACTCCCAGTGCAGAAACCACATCATCATTTAGAAAACACCTATCATGCCATATATTATACTGATGTTGAATTAGCACAAAAATGTCTCAAAGCAACAGATATTTCATGTTGTTGCTGTTCAGTTGTTCTGTAATCCAATGGATATAATTTCACAGATTTGTCTGTTAGTAACTGCTTTTTGTAAGCTCATATTGATGTCATCAGAGATAATATCTACCCACCTGGTCTTCTTTTGGCTTATTTTTCAGTTGTCTTCATTTTTTTTTAAACCTTAGGATCTTTTCTAGGTGCCCTTGCCTTTGCTTTATGTGCCAAATCTATCTAAACTTTAATTTAATTATTGGTGTTTCCAATTAACAGTTTAATGTTTTCATTATCTGGACATTCCATATACAAATGGCATATATATCACCAAACTATTGAAATTTCTTCTTGTCTTTGAGCATATCAGCAGCTGGACTTTAATCCAGTCACATCATAAGCATCAGTGCTACCCATAACTGGGTTATTAGATATCTTTCAAACTCGGTACTATCTTCTGGTGTTACACTGACACCGCCTTCAACATGAATGTCTGTTTGTTTTTCTTGGCAGAATACTGGATTGAGTTGCCATTTCCTTCTCTATTGAGTTGTATTTAATTTCATACCTCATCTATTAGCTGCCTTTCATGGATTGGTCTTCTGGAATGGTACAATCTCAACATTAAAGCTCACAGCATCATTGGAATGTGCAGTTCTCTTCACCTCCACAAGGTAATGATCCATTAAGATGTTCTATAGCTCAACATATGTATGTAACAACATATGTATCAAATTAAACTCCTTCTGAATTCAGTGATGTGTATTTAGGATTGCAGCCTAAGCCAATGTATTTATACAAAAGATTTACGCAGCTTCTTTCATGCAAATATTTTATTTCCATTTTATTTCTGCAGAAAGTGTTTTTGATGGAAGCTATTTGTTTGGAAAGGGGAAAATCTTCAAGACTATATAACTATATATTATTCTAAAAGTGATATCATAATAAATTACTCTTATTATTTCATGAGTGGCTCCTTGGAAGAAAAAAAATGTAAAATTGCTTTTGTTCAGCAAAAGGACTCAATAAAGGGTAGCCACTCATTGGCCTTGGCTGAACTATAGAGCCAAGCAGTGTTGGATATTCACCTTGGTAAGTACTTGATCAGGAAAACCATGTTGTCTGCTTGACAATAAGTAAGTATTTAACGGCTTTTGACAGTCCATTTCATATACTTCATTCAGGATGGAAACTATAACATTCGAAATAATCCCTCCACTATATTTTAAGCATTTATAATGTTGCATCATGAATGCCCAGAATGACATGGAATGAAAATGGATTTGAAGAATAACACAAACCATGATCATGCTGGGAAATAACTATAAGAAATATTTTCATGATACATCTTTCCCATCCCAATTCATTCTTCATCCAAATCCTTGGGAAGGATGAAAACAAAGCTTCTTTCCTATTGATTTATTTACTTGTATGCTAGGTTTAGATGCCACTTTGGTAAAAATGACTCTGATTTGCTGGTGATTTTGATCACGTTTGACCTCAACTCCTGGTAGTTGCTTTCTGCTTTCCATGATGGACTTCATGAGGCAATAGTCTCCTTTTATTTAATGGTGCAACCCTACCTTAAGTGCCTCATATACGTTAAAACAATTTATGATAGAAAACAAGCCAATGAGTTTTCCCCTTTCTATAGCCATTGCTATAGAAATGCCATTGCATTACACTGTGGCAAGAAAAATTTTCATTGTTGTCATGGCTGGGAAGGAAAGAGTTATTTTTTAGGATTAAGAGACAAATAGTCCATTGTGGCTGCAAGAAATAGTATTAATGCAATTAATGCCACAGTTTGTAGCAAATTGTGAAATTTAAAGAATACTTCCCAGCTGGAGAGACTATATTTGGCGAAATAAACCAATTATTGAACTTTGTTTAGGCCAGCTTGATAAATAATGGCAATTAAAACTCTATTTTAATTGGTTACATTTGACAAATTCTTTCATCTTGGAATTAGTATTAACTGTTATGTAACTTATAACATACCTTGATAGACAACATGCGCTGTTATCCAGAGTGCAGTCAAGTAGAGTAGACACGTAAATTAGGCCTGGTGTGCTCCCCTGTACAACCTTTTTTGCTAGAAAACAATTTCCTGAGCATTGAGGTGTGCCCAGAGTGCAAAATTGCTTGTTATGGCTGTGCTTGTAAAGGAGATGCCCCTGCTTTAGTACACTGGGAATTTGATGCCTGAATAAATATATGAGGACAAGCATTAAAGGTTGAAGAAAGAAGTTTCATCACAGGCAAAAGCCTAGGAACACAAATAGGTCATTATGTGGTTGCTGCTTTCAGTCTGTCACAAATCCAACTGCATTGATCTACATGGGGGAGACACAATTTATGTGGCTCACTGCATGTGGTTTGCGGGCAGAGTGCAGATTTGGTGACAATTAACAGAGGATCAGCTATTAAATCTACAAATCTTAGCTTTCTTATCTACTAATAAATTTGATTGAAATAAAGGGGGGTGGCTACAATCTTTTTTCAATATCTCAATCATGTAAAGCTTTTGTTGATTACTTATTATAAACTAGTTTTAACCAAACAAATTTTAATTAGTTTGCAAATAATGGGAAGACTTGTTTATTCTGAAAAGTTATTTGCAGGAATATGTCTGAGAAAAATCCCAAAGAAAAATTTTCTTTTTAAAATGTGAAATTAATCTCTTTGTGCATTTAGGATTGGTGTATCCATTTTGTTCCTCCGCTGGTAATTTTATTCTAAAAACTGTGTCCTAAATTCCTTCTGTGATGACCAATAATTGCTCCAAGGATGAATTGTCAGAGTGAGAAACATTACATAGAAGTTAGAGACAATCCAAAAATCATAGACAGTAATGTTCACTGATATGTGAAATTAGAACCCCAAAACAGAGTTGATAGAGCAGATTGAGGTTTTGATGCTGAGATTACATATACATGCAGTGACCAATAGAGGACTGTGTGATGTTCTAAAATCACAAAGATTGGAATTTCAAGAATCAAATGATCAAACATTGGATTTGTTTACCACATTAAGCCATACTGTTGCTTGCTTTTTATGGCTTAGTCTATTGTCTAATATCATCTGACCCTGGTTTAGTCAATAGACCATTATTAAATATTAGAAATTTTCCAAGGACAATATTAGCTATATTAATATAAGTAAATCATTATTCTTAGCTGCAATTAGAATTGTATGGGTGGTTCTAGACAATTTGTCTTAAAACCTAATATAGAGTCACTTTAAGAGTTCTGATTCCTGAATACACTTCAGCACCCAGTCTGTTCTGAATGTAGACAGCAGTGTTAAGCCTACATCAATTATCTATTTTTGGAGGTCTTGGTAGAAGTTCTCAATCTTTTTCAGGCTCAAGAGAAAGAAGTTGTAAATGGAGGTCAAACAGGATTTTCTATTTCTTTATAATAAGACAATTCCTGGAGGTCTTCCAGTTGATGAGAAAAGGTCTAGATGTTTTAGGACTTTAACTGAGTTAAGATCATACTCTTGGTTAAGGTAATGGAAGTGGAAAATGTATGAACTTGTTATCAAGGTAGAATACAGATGTGTACTAAGCCCATGAGTATTTGCTTGAGGGTAGTTGACACAATCTGGTTTATTAGAGGTTATAACAGAACCATACAGAGTAGAATAGTGATATCTGCAGAATAATGATCTCTACACATCATCTCTATGCCCCCTACAAAGAGCTTTGATATGAAAAAAATAGAATTCTGATTAGGCAGAAATGCATATCATACCTCTAAACTTTCTGCAAAGGGATCTCTTTCCAACAAATGTCAAAGAGACAATTCTCAAGAGTACATCCTATTGGACAACAGTGGGAAGAATTAACTAACACAACAATGTAACTCTGATTTTCTGTTTATTCAGTGTATGGCAGGAATGGAATATTTTCCATTTAAAATGATAATTTAAATTGATTTCTTCCTAGATAATTGAATAAAGAATTAAAGCTGGAGCTATAGTCCTATACACATTTATTTGGAATCAGTTGGACTGACTTTATATATAGGATTGTACTGTCAATAAAATAAAATTTATTATATGAAGAAATGAATAATTCAAAGAACTATAGTAGTCTTATAGTAGTCTTTTCAAATATTTTAGTTACAATATTTTTTGTTAAAGTAACAGTTCTATATCACCTTAAAATATTAACATATTTATTAACTGTAAGTGATCCAACTGGACTGTAATTGTTATCTTTGTTAATGCTGTTGTTGTATTTTTACTCCATATTTTAGCTCAAAGGCTCTCAAAGTAAATAACAAATAAAAACAATGGAAGAAATACAACAGCAACAACATAAATGAGGAAAGACCTGAGTCATATTGTTGCAATCATACACCTAAAATAAAATGGAAAATCTAAAACTCTGATTAAGTATAGAACTTTTTACGTGATACAAAAGGATATTAGGGCTGACACAAGCAGGGGAATAAATACAGCTCTCAAGTATGAAGGTAAATCATGAAGATGGGTATCCATCCCAAAATTATAATGTAAGAAAATTTTTATTTGCAGAAAAACTTTGGGAAACCAAGAGATGTTTGAATATTAACTCTTGTCACAGATCGACAGTTTCACTGAGACAGTGGCAACCAAGGTGAAATCAACCAAAGGAATGCAAACAGTAAAGATAGATGCACTCATTTTTACATCTGAATTCACAAAACTAACAAAATGAGGTATCTCATATTCATTCAATATGGTAAGCCGAGAAAGCTGTTTCTTTAGACACTTTGGTCTCAAATAATTTTTCATCAGTTTTTATTTTGAGAAAAATTTTATTGCATTTGCTACTATTCACCAGAAGAGTTAAAACAGAGGTGTCAAACTTGATTTCATTGAGGGCCACATCAGGGTTGTGTTCAACGTTGGGGGGCCAGAGTGGGCATGGCCAGTTCAACATCATTTGTGTCAGGGATGCCTGTGGTGGTCTGAACACTCTGCCAGAGAAAATCAGCTCCCAAGCTCTATTTTCAGCTGTGACAGCCTCCTGCAACCCTCTGCTGCCCTCCAGAGCTCCATATTTACTGGGAAAGGTACTGCAGGCCAGTCCTTTGCTGTTTCCAGGGCAGCCCCCAGGCCAGATCTAAGCACCGCGTAGGCTGTATCTGACCCTCGAGCTTTGAGTTTGATACCTCTGAGTTTGATACCTCTGAGTTAAAAGATGCACACTTCTGGGAAAGTTGAAGGCAAGGATGTTATCACTATTATTCCAGATAACCATTGATAATCATGGTCCATTGATGAGTTGAATGGATTTGCCAAGGTCAAAAATATGAACATAGTAAATGTCCCTCCCTTTCTTGTGACTATGAATATGAAAGAAATAATCCACCTTCAGTGCTAATTGACTGTACAGAGAAGTGTTTGGCATATGTCAATGAGTCTAACAAACTGTAGCTAGCTTTTGCCCAAGCTGGCAAAGAACAGGTGTCAGGGAGAGATGGGGCATTGTTGCTTACAAACAAGGAGAACTATTGTGGTCAGGAATCACTCACCATTATTCTTATTGTTTCCAAAATAAATTTAGACAAAGCAAATAAACTGAATGGACAAGATTTCCTTACTAGGCAAATTTCTTATAGAAAATACCAGTTAACCCACATGTAAGAAATGCAGTGCTTTCAAGTTCCTTGGACTATAATTTCTACAATAGATAAAGAAAGGAAATTACAAAATATGTCTAGGATACCAGATTGCATATCTCACTGTTAGCTGACATCTAGATGAAATGATGACAAAGTAGACATTATGGCTCCACATGACTGCTCCCCCCTTGACACATACCTCTGGAATAGAAAAGATGCTGAAAGCTGAGGATGATCATGATTTCAAATGTTAATAATGGGAGAAAAATATCCTGCTGGGTCCTCACATGGGAAGATACCATCAGCAAATATTTGGGGTTATCCTAACTTTTGCAGGCTTTTATGTCCATTTCACTGTCGTTAATTTAGGATTGTATGAGGACAAGATAAATCCAAACTGAGGTCTCTGTGTTCAGGTTCTGTGAAAATCTGACTCTCCTTCCACTGTGGTAAGATGGGCAGCCAATATATACATATATATGCAGGCCTTGGAGTGTTCAGGTCTTTTCCCATGTAAAGGCCCTGTCACACTGCTCAACGGATGCAAAACGGACACAACGGACGAGAAAAATATTCCATCCGTTGTTATTCGCTCTCAGAAGGGGCAAAAATTTGAATAACCGGAGTGGATAACAAGGACACGGGGAGGATGCAGGGCGGATTGAAAGCGGATGCGGAACGGAAGCCCAGCGGATGGAAGCAGATGGGCTTCCGGGGGACCTCAGCAAAGCAGATGTGGAACGGATACAGCGGATGAAGAGCGGATGCCCAGCGGATGAAGCGGATGCAGAGCGGATGCAGAACGGATGCACAGCGGAAGCCTAGCGGATGCCGAGCGTTAATTGTGCATGCGGGGAGGATGCATTGTGTCAGCCCCGCAGATATAATGGAAGCAGCTCGGAAGCAGGTCGCCATTCAGAGGAAAGACCTGCTTCCAGACACATC
>BHFT01064633.1:0-10041 GCA_004320025.1 Laticauda laticaudata | reverse complement strand
GTAAAGTAAAGTAAAGTAAAGTAAAGTAAAGTAAAGTAAAGTAAAGTAAAGTAAAGTAAAGTAAAGTAAAGTAAAAGACCACAGTATTCCATGGATAAATGGCACAGCAGATAATACACTTCAGGGTAGAAGCTTTGTCTTCAACTTATGGTAGATTACTATAGAAAAAAAAAATCAAAGTGTTATAATAGTGAACTTTTTAAAATTATATAGGGGGCTCCAAGATGAAAATTGAGTAGAAGAGTGCTGGGAGGGGAGGAACCCAAACAAGTTGAGAAGGAAAATTCTAGGTGAAAGAGGAAGAAATTCTTAGGAGATGTAATTGGACAGAAGCTCTTATGTTGCACTGTTCCATTCTAGTGGGCAAGAATTCCATAAACCAAGGTTCCCGTGCTTTTCCTGATTTATGAGTGGCTACAACCATGACAAGAGGGCAAGTTTGCAAACTGGCATTTGTTGGTGTGTGTCCATACATGCAGACCAGTGTAGGGGTACCTAGGTTTTTCTTAGTACTTACCATGCATTTCTTTATGTAATAGAGCCTTACTGAGTTTTTTTAACAATAAAACCGCTGAAGTTTTATTGTGTTTGGATGTGTGGGCAGGACATGAGTGATCTGTGGACTACTCTCTATGGGACTTTGTCACCTTTATAAAAAGCCTTGATAATTCCAACACTTCAACAACAACAACAATAAAGACTTCACCTGAATCAAAATGACACATAGCTAGTTTTTCATTTTATAACTAATTCAACAATAAAACATGGATTGTGTGTGTGGGTTGTTGTCAGTTTCCAAGCTTTGGAAGTGAGGAAGTTAACCCTACCAAGTTAACCCTTCCTTCCTCTTCCCCCCCCCTTTCTCCCTTCCTTCCTTTCTCTTTATACTGTATTTCTCCTTCCTTCCTCTTTCTTTTCTCTCTTTATGTCCCTCCCTCCCTCCCTCCCTTCTTTCCACACTCTTTTTCTTTATATTTTTCCTTCCTTCCTCTCTCTTTTCTCTTTTTATCGTCCTTCCTTCCTTTCACCACATAGCATCTCATCTTTCACTCATCCAATCCTGATTTATTTCCATAATAAGGCTACATCAGTTGGTGTATTTTTTTAAAAACTGTGTTACATTGCAGGGAACTTTTTTCAAAGATTTCTAGGTCAAATTAAATTTGGCCATTTGCTTTTTGTGATTTCTGCAGACCACACTGTCTTCTCACTCAGCTGGTGGTTCCTAGATCCGAAAAATTGACTTTCCTACCAGGCAAAGCATGGTTTACCCACACATTATGTCCTCCAGTCTAACCCAATTTATGCTCATTAGTGTACTAGAAACTATGGTGAAGAAAAGTTTGTGTTATCAAGGTCTGTTAGGCAATTTGTGTTATCAAGGTCTGCAAGACAAATATGAATAAATTATGTCCTATTTTTCCAGGAGGAAAAGGGGAAATTGCTTTGGAAATAACGAGCAAAATCTAGGGGTTGGAAGCAAAAACTAAATGAGAGAAATGCCTTCTAAACTTAAAGAGACTCATTAATTAAGTCTCTGCTCTCTCCACCAACAGTAAGGACATGTTATATATTTTTAATTTCTTCCTAACAATAAGAAAAAAAACAAAATATGGGTTAGCTGTTCTGGTTTAAGCACTACACCATTTCCCCCCACTCACCCCCAGGATCCTTTGAGCTTTGATACAAATAAAAAAGAACAGAGCCCTTAGCTGAACTGAATTGAATTAAGAATTAATTCAACATTTCATGATCCCGTTGAGAATGGAAAGTAGAAATTAGGATGTTATGTGTGGTCTCCAGTGGCCAGAATCAGCAGTATGTATGAGAATTCTCCAAGTATACATTTATGGAAAAGAATTTAAACTCTTTCTGCATTACTACAGTTAGATTGGGCTTAGGAGACATTTTCCAGCTATCTGAAGATCATTACTCCAGTTCATATATATACTCTGTCCAAGATAATTGCAGCCTGTCAGAATTACACAACCTATTTTTTTACAATCACCTGCCCCAAGTTTGTTTTAAAAGTAATACCCAATGTTCCATTTATATCAACAATTGCTGATAAATCTGACTGAGGGTGTCAATCATCAGCTTGACATCAGCTATGGGATTTAGCCAAAGTTTATACATTGCCAACACAGTTTTCCCAACTTCTGGTACCTGCGATGGCTCACTTTGAAAGCTTCCAAGGAAGATTTGGGGCTGTGGATTGCCACAGAATAGAAAATAACCTGGGGTGTGAGATTAAAAGGGTGATCTTGGAGGAGTATCTTGGAGGAGTTGAGCCACTTGAAATCACTTGGTCTTTGTTGGTTTCTTAAATCCTTTGTTGGAATACCAACTATCATTTCAGTGAGGATGCTCCAGCTGGTTTCTCAACCAAATTCTGTCCAAAGCTCCTTGGGTAATCATTATGGCTTCGCTCTAGTTGATGTGGTATATCAGTGAATTCCACTGCCATCTGCTTCCTCTGGAGCTCTAGCCAATCCTGAAAATATGTATGCGGAGGTCTGTTCACAGTTTTCTCTCCATAGGAGTGACAGCTGCTAGATGGAAAAATAGGCATCGTATGAGATACAATATGATTGTAGTCTTCCTACACAAAGAAGGCAGAAGGAGCTCTTTTAGAAATAGTTAAAATGAATTAACCTTTTACTGGCTCTGTAAGAGTCTCAGCTAGGTTGATCTTGAGTTCTATTTGTTATCTCAATTAAAACCCTCTAAGATAGGGGTTCAAAAGGATTCCGATTTATAAATCATCTTTGTTTTGAGCATAGTGTAGCCAAAGGGCAAATACTTTGGAAGGAAGGTCAGTTTTGAAAGGTAAGGGTAAGTGATGAAGGAGGATTTAGAGCAAAGAGAAGTCAACTGGCTTCAGAATTATTTGTTGCAAAAGACATGAACTGACTAAGAGAAAGGTGTAGAAGCAGGAGCGGACTGTGGGGGTTCACAGGAGTTCAGGAGAGCCGCTGACTAAGATTCTATGCAGTTCAGGGAACCCCCAAATCCCACTCCTGGCTGGCCCCATCTACCCCTCCCCTCCCAGGAGTCCTCACAGGGCCTGTTTTGGATGAAGGTAAGTGCAGGGCACACGCGGAGGCTCAGGGAGAGTGAAAAACAGGCCTCCTGGAAGTTTGGGAAGGCCAGAAACGGGCCCATTTCCATCTTCCAGAGAGCCTCCAGAACCCAGGGAGGCAGTTTTTGCCCTCCTGGAGGCTCAAGGAAAGACTCTGGAGCCCAGGGAGGTAAAAAACGCCCCCCCCCCGCCGCCGCCATGGTACAGGAAACTGACTAGATCACGCCCACCGTGGCCACGCCCTCCCAGCAATGGGGCAGAGAACCTGTTGCTAAATTTTTTGAAGCCCATCTCTGGGTAGAAGGAGAAGCAAGAAGGAAGTAAAAGAAAAGAGGAAATTCTGAAACCTTTTCTTTGAAGTTCTGTTAAATTTAATCATGCTTCATACCTGAGAATTGCTTTCTTCACCCATCATTGAAGATTATTACGTTTCAACTTCAGGGATGATGGTGTGAAATGTACAGGAAGTCCTTGTGTTTTAACAACCGTTGAAAGTTATGACAGACACTACAACCTATTCTCAAAATTACTATGGGCACAGAAACACACATACACACACACACACTCCTGTAATCATATGAACATATTTATATCCTTAGCAGCTGGGTCAACCTTTCCAGCCTGCATGATGTGAAATGATTACATGATTGTGATTTGTTGTTTTGCAGTGTTTATCTGGCAAAAAAAGAATAATAATAACACCCATTGGTGAAAATTGGTTTGTTTCATGACTGTGATATTTGCTTAATGGCACTACAAAAAATGCAGTTTAAAAAATTGGATCCAGTTACAGGATGCATTGACTTATCACTATAATTCCTGGATCTATTACATTTTAAGCCAAGGAACTATGTTATATTTAATCTGTGGCTCTTGATGTTATAAACTGCCCAGAGTCACTTAGGCAGGATGAGTAGTATAGAAATTTAATAACTAAATAAACACAAACAAATTAGGAAATTCTGATATCCTCTCCCTACCTCCCTCATCACTGATACCATATGTGTACAAAAAACAGATATTGCTTCATGTTTTAGAACTATAACAATAGCATTTTGTGTCATTTCAATAAAAACCAATGGTACCATTAAAAAAAAAAGAATATTGACAAATACTCAAAAGTTCCATCTACTTTTTCATGGATTCATTTCACTACATAGCTGTCTACCTCACATACATTATTTTATGTGGCATGCACAATAAAATACAAGGAAACATAAACATATCAAAATATATTAGTGAAATAAATATATGCTAATAATAACTAAAATTATGTATTTGTTATGACATAATGGCTGTTAAGTGTGAAATCAGTCATAAGACTTTTTTTCCAATGCCGTTGTAATTTTGAATGGTCACTAAACGAATGATTGTAAGTCAAGGATTGCCTTAAATGCAAATCCAGTCAGCAGTTGTGTACAGATGTACAGTACATGGTGAAAGAACCTTATTAATTTGATTCTTTTTGTTAATTTTTATTGTTTTGTTCTGTAAGCTGCCTTGAGTCACTATGGGCGAATAGGCAGCAATATAAATTCAATAAATAAATAATAAATAAAATGAAACTCAGTGGGGCTTACTTTTAAATAGGTAGTGATAAGATTACATTATTACCAAGTTGTTACGGCCCCAAATTCTTTTCTTCAGTTCTTCATCCCTGAAATAAGTTTTGCAAAAATATGTACCTCACAATCATCATTCCTCCAAAGGCTTTGGTCCCCAACCACGTTATTTGTGGGAGTATTTTTGTAAGACACCTATTGAAGTTAGTGAAGCTGTATTTTACCATATCAGATGAAACGGGAGAATCATAGTTATCCCTGCTTTCAAATTAAGATTTTTTTTTTCTCTTTAGGATGGCAGTAGAAGTAGAGACATTGGGTTGTGTTGAGGCTTGAAATTATCTCCTGGAGAAACAATAAATCATTCGTTCAAGTAAACGGAACTTTGTTCTACTTTCATTCCCAAATTACACTGCTATTCGCAATCAACCTTTTCATCACAATTCTTTGGATGTTGTTCTCAAGTATAGTTTTGTTCCAAAATCTGAGTATTTTCTGCGTTTGGAACTTCAAGAAAGTGTGACCCTTTGTAGGCATTGGCTTCTCATACAAAAACAATCTAAGAATTTGGCTAACAAGCCTTAGAAGCAAATCTCTTGGTTTGCAAGCAGGCAGGCACCCCCTCCTTTATCCTTAGCTTTAAAAGAATTTTCATTGTCTTTGTGTTCATTATTTTTCACATCTGCTTCCTTTGGAAAATATTAGCAATCTTGTATATCCCCATGTAATTTATTTCTTATTCTGTCCTATGTAATCATGACAAAGCCTCCATCTCTGGACACCCTTTCTTTCTTAAAACAAAATCCTAAAAAATAAGATCTCTATATTTGTTCATTTGACGCCATGATTTCTGTCTGATCTTTTGTGTTCTCGCAAGTAATAAAATAGAATTCTAATAGAATCCTGGTGGATTCTAATTTCCCTGTACTTTTCTGTCTTGCTTTCTTTCAATGCAATCTTTTTGAATTGGGGAAAAAATATGCTCACATTTTTATGTGAAAGCTAATTAAGCACTCAGTAAGAGATAAATATTGTTAATGAAAAGCTCCTTTGTGATAAATCTGTGTGTTTCAAGCACCTATCATAATTACTTTCAAACTAATCTGAGTAGGTCATTACCATAATGATTGTAGAACCTGGCGTGGTATTCAGAATATTTTCTCTCCCCCCCACCATCCCCCAAATATGTGAATTAAGAAAGAGAAGGGGGAAGATTTAAAAATCTAGGTAGGTTAAGCAAATGAAATGGGGGGGGGAGGCAAGTAAAATAAAAATGATCAAAAGCCCCAATTGCCAAGAAGAATTAATAACTGGACCTTAAATAACAAAATTCAAAAAAAGATTTATGTTCTGATTCAGGTGGAGAAATATCTGATTGAGAGAACCAGTATGGGAACTCTTTGGTTTGCAATCATTCATTTAAGCACCGTTGAAAATTACAGAGCACTGAAAAATAGTGACTTATGACCAGTTCCCCTGTCTGTGACTGTCACAAGTATCCCCATGGTCATGTGATTAAAATTCAGGAAAATACATGGCAACTGGCATGTATTTATGATGATTGCAAGATCTCAGGATCATGCGATCACCATTTGCAACCTTCCCAACTGGCTTCCAAAAAGCGGAAGCTGGTTTTGCTTTATGACCATGGGATTCACTTAACAATTGCTGTGGTTTGCTTAAGAACTGCAGCAAAAATGGTCATAAAAATCAGGTGCAACTTATTTAACTGCCTTGCTCAACAGCAGAAATTCTGGTCCCAGTTGTAGTATAAGTCAAGCAATACCTGTTAAAAAAAGGGTTATCATGGCCTCTTTGACCCCCTATGTCAAGGGGGGGGGGAATAATCTATCTCCAGTCTACAACACAGTCAAAGAAGCCTCCACATCCATCTGAACCACTCAGGTGACCCTGAGGACACAGGTAAAACTCCAGGTGACCTGAATGACTCCCTAAAAGGATGCAAACGGCCAGTTATCTGCAAGGAGTATAAATCCTTCCGTTCTCCACCATCCAGACAGAGTTGAGGAAGCCTCTTGGATGAAAAGCAAAACATCTTCAAAAGAAAGAAACAGAAAGTCCAGTTGTCTCTTGAAAAAAACACCTTTGGGACAAGATGACATGACTTGGGGTGACTGAGAATTTCCACAGAAAAAAGAACGAGGAATCTAGGCAACCGATTGCAATAATATCTTGCATTCCAAAGCAACAAATGGATGAGATAGAAAATTACAATTAAGCTATTTGTAGATAAAGGCATAAGGGAAGGGGGGAATTAAAGCAATTGTCTGCCAAGTTTGGTAGAGAACTATTCCAGGAACACAACTAAGATTATTATGATGTGGGCCTTAACTGAAGCTTTCATAACGTGTTGAACATTTCAATGTTCTCCCCTGTTGTTCTTTATTCTTCCTTTCCATCTGTTGCATGAATAAATGGTTTCTCCTGCCCTCATTCTTCTATCTTCTGGATAACACATATCTGTTGAAACCTGACAATATTTATGTAATGAAGTTTTGCTTTTGTTCTACAACTAGAACCCTGAGCTACCATTAACCTCATTATCGTGACTTCAGGAACATGTGGGCTAAGATTTAAGTCAGACTAAGATGTAACCGTTTTGCCCTCATTGCTGCATTGTTGTAGTTTTATTCAACTCTCACACTTTTTACCATGTTTCCCCCAAAATAAGACCTTGTCTTATATATTTTTGCCACAAAAAAAAAAAAAAAAAATCTGCNAAAAAAAAAAAAAAAAAAAAGGCACCAGGTCTTATTTTCGGGGATGTCATCCACTGACTAACCTCATGCATGTGTAGCCCCTGGCCTCCGTTTTACTGTCAGAGGCCTTCAGGAACTTCTTGTTCTGAGGTCAGCAAGGCTTTCCTGAAGGCCTCTGCAGTGGATAACAGAGCTCCAGATCAAGCTTTGTTATCAGCTCCAGAGGCTTTCAGGAAAGCCTTGCCAGCCTTGCTGGCTGCAGAAGAAATGGGCCAACAAGGCAGGTGTTGGGGTGTATGAGGCCTGGCTACAACTGTCCAAAGGTAAGTCGTAGAACAGGTCTACCCCCCCATCCCCACCCTAGCTTAATTTTTACCCATGCACTCTGAAGTGGGCGGCATCTTAATTAGGGCTTATTTTGGGGATAGAGCTTATATTGGGCACACACATAAAAATTAAGCTAGGACTTACTTTTAGGGTAGGTCTTATTTTCCGGGAAAACAGGGTAGTTTTATTTAAAAGAGGGAGAGTATTGCACACAAGATCTTCACTATCAAGGCTAAGACACTGAGCTTATCAAATGGAAAGCTGGCAGCCCGGGTTCGAGACCTGAGTGAAGCATGATGGGTGAGCTCCTGTTACACGTAGTCCTAGCTGTACAACAGTTCTTTTAGTGATCATTTAATAGTCTTTTATGTAGCTATGAGGTCATTCTTGCTGCAAACTCAGAAATGGCTGATGTTTTTTCATTCTCCTTTTTGCCCCAACACTGAATGATTTCAAGCTATTTCTTTATAGCCCTCAGATGCCATTTTTAGCTTCAGTCAAGGAGCCCCATTGTGGATAATGCATAGTCAATGAACAATAAAAAGTAATCTGTCTGCTAAATCTTTATTTTTTCCATATTAAAAAAAGCCCAACCAGAAAATCACAAATGTAGAATGATTTCAACCATCCTCCACTGATTCCATTAATACATTGTTGTCTCGGTTTAAGATGGAGACTGCCATATAGATCAGCATATATTATTCATATAATATATTTATAGTTAATTTCATAGCCCTTATTTCTAAGTCATATTTCATATGGATTCCAAATTATGCAGATTTATAAATATGCAAGAATGGAAATAGGAAAAATCATCTGATTATGAAATGCAAGCTAAAACAAATTAACTTGCATTAGATGGGGTTTCATGGCCAAGACTAACAGCCTTATAAGGGTGATAGGAGAGCCAATTTGGTGTAGTAGTTTAAGGTACCACCAGGGTAGGAGCCATGAGTTCTAGCCCCACCTTAGACCCAAAATCATCTGTGCCATTCACTATTTCTCAGCTCTGGGAATTAGGCAATGGCAAACCATTTCTGAAACGTTTTGCCAAGAAAACCAAGAGATCAATCCAAACAATCATCAGGAATCAACACTGGCTCAAAGATGATGTCGATCATTCATATTTACATTCAGAATAGAATAATAAAACAGTTCTACTTAGAAAGCTTACATTCCATGGTAGATTATACTAAAGACTAATAAATAAGAATGAGATAGTACAAAACAAAGTGTTGATTGAGCTATGGACAAGACTAGATTTTAATGGCTTATCTTCTGTCTGTGATGTAGTTTTAAGATTAGCCGATAAAGCATATCTTGGCTGAAATTCCAAATATACAAGT
This sequence comes from Laticauda laticaudata, assembly GCA_004320025.1. Classification (NCBI taxonomy): domain Eukaryota; kingdom Metazoa; phylum Chordata; class Lepidosauria; order Squamata; family Elapidae; genus Laticauda; species Laticauda laticaudata. Next base: position 1,004 of record BHFT01064633.1, on the reverse strand, counting down.
AGTCCTCAACTTAACAACAGTTTGTTTAGTGACTGTTTAAAATAACAATGGCACTGAAAAAAATGATTTATGACTGTTTTTCACACTTATGATCTTTGCAACATCCCCATGGTCACGTGATCAAAATTCAATTGCTTTGCAATTGAGTCGTATCCTTGGATCATATGATTCCACTTTTGTGACCTGTAAAGCAAAATCAATGGGAAAGCCAGATTAACTTAACAATTGTGTTAGTAACTTAACAATTGCAATGATTAATTCAACAACTGGGGCAAGAAAGGGTGTGAAATGAGGCAAAACTCATACTCACTTAGCAACAGAAAATTTGGGCTCAGTTATGGTCATAAGTCTAAGATTACCTGTATGTATTTTGAAATTGGTGCGGATGATTTTGCTAATATATGGGCATTAGACTTCCAAGTCTACTTTGGCTTCAACAAGGAGTTTCAAGGAGGGAGAAAGGAAGTTGCAGAACTGAATTTAAAAATGGATTCTAATATTGCATAGTTTTAATGAATAATAAATTAATCAGCAAAGAGATTGAACTGATAAAGTGTCTTCGCAGTAGGAATAGAAGTTAAAGCATAATGGAGATTTTTCAGTGCGTCTGCATGGATTTCATGATGGTTGGGGAATTCTGAGAATTGAAGTCTAGGAATTAAAATCTTAAAGTGTCCAAAGTTGGCAAACTCTGTTCTTAACGATTTTTGTGAATAGCAGACCTGGTTCAGATGAAATATTTACAGCAAAAATCCTCCAAAAAAAAAGATCTCATGGTAGGCAGAGCGACCAAAGAAATATCACAGTGAGAAACTGTCAGTATGATTGAACACAGCCATTTTATGTCCCTGTTCTTCAAAATTTGTTTGTGTTTTTTTTTTGGAAAGAATTTTATTAATTTTTAAAAAACAAACATATACAAACAAAACAAAGAACATAAAACATCTTTTTGGAAAGCAGTTTGATCCCGGGTTACATCTTTTTGTACAGACATAAATTCAAGT
>BHFT01064632.1:0-20542 GCA_004320025.1 Laticauda laticaudata | reverse complement strand
TGTTAAACGCGATTCATATGACCGTTCTGTACATGCACATGCCGTCCGTTTTTCAATCCTCTCTATCCGTCCAGCATCGTTGACGTGAAGTGTCCATTCCGCTCAAAAAGTTCTGCCATCGCACTTACGCATTACGGGGACATTCCGTATCTGCATGACCGTCGTCGATCCGTAATAACAACACATCCTGCTAACATCCGACTAGGCTACTCCGCTGTGCATACCGCGGGCAACTCAAATCCGCCTCAAGCGGGAAAGTCAGACACCGAAGGAGGAAGCGAAACGGACGCGGAACGGACGTGGGCACGTTAGTAGGCATGGACTGGAGGAAAGGGATTGAAAGGCGGATGCAGCTGCGCAGTAACAAGCATTATTAAAACGGAAAAAGAACATTCGCAAGGGGGAGCCTATCTCGAGGATTATTAAGGAGTCTAGAGGATGCCTAGAGGATAGCAAAGGAACACATAGTGGAAACACTATATTGCCTATAAAAAGGGGGAGTCCAAACTCACTTGATCTCACTTTCAGTACCAGCAGCCGTGCTGTGGCAGACCTCTGCAGCCTGTCATACTGGGCCTCTGTGCTCTCAAGACATCACTAGTGCATCTCCAGCTCATGGATGCCGTAACACACTGCCTTTTGGTAGCCACCATCGTCTACAACAGTGCGAAGCCATCTACAGGCCTCTTTCAACTAGTCTAACGGGAAGAAAGGAGGTCGTCTCAGGAAATGTTTGGGTCCAGTAATAGAATGGATAGGGAGAAGAGCAAGTACGGAGCTGTATGACAGCAAGCGTGATGGTGGATGCTCAGCTGAGGAACGAAGACACGTCCGTGGCAGTGCGGTTCCAGAAGCTTCATATACAGGCCGCCGGGGGGAGGGTTGATCTGCAGTTTGTGAAGGGTGGATGCGGGGTGCCGTCGCAGCCATGTTTGAAGTGAAGTTAGTCAGCGCCTGGACAGCCGAGTGGGGTGCGGTTTGAACGACAAGGCAAACACCAACTTCCGGCCCAGCTGGAACCTGGGCTCAAGGTGGCACTTGTAGGGTGAGCTGGACACGGCTCTGGCGCACCTTGGCCTCAGGGACACACGCGTACAGGAGGCATGCGAAGTACAGGCTGGAGGGTGCCAAACAACACCATGCAGCATTGGTGGTCCAGGAGAGTGGTGCAGGCCATCATCTGAAGGAATACCTGGAGGATGCCTCCTCCAGTGCCCCTCCACTGAAGAAGGCTGGAAGAGAAGTTTGCAGAGCAGTAGTATCAGAAGTGGAACTTCGCCGCCACGGCAAGTGTTTCTCTCCGTTTTACATCCTCTTTCCATCCGTTGGTGCAGTGTGACATGGGCTTAAACTTCTTCATTAATACATTTTATAAAAAGCAAATATTCAAAATATAGGTGAAGACGGTAAGAATGGCCACTTCAACAACGGAGTCATCTAAACACATCTCCAGCTTTCTGAGATGCATCATCATGTCTTGAGGGGCTTCTGGAATATCTAAAGGAGTCGAACTAATCTAATTTCAGGTGGAGGAAAGTTCCATAATGTGTGCACTGTGGCAAAGAAGGTATATCTCATGGGATCCACCAAATGTAGATCCCTAGCTGATGATACCCACACTTTGCCTTCTCTGCCAGATCTAATGGGGTAAGATGATGTGATGTGGAAAGGCAAATAGCCTCTCAGATAGCCTGGTCTCTTGCCATGAAAGGCTGTAAAGATTAAACCCAGCACTTTGAATTGCACCCAGAAGCAAACAGGCAAACAATGCGGTTTTCAGAGCAGAGGTGTAACATGGATTGTTCTAGGAGTGCCCACACCATTGCACTGGGTTCCAATGGAAGCTTCCGGATACCCTTGAAGGGCAGCATACTTTTCTTTCTTTTACCTTTAAGAGGTTCCTTTAAACAATGCTGACAGAGCAATAAATAATTTCCTTAACTCCGATTTTATTGAATTCAATAAAAGTACATCTGGATAGATGGGATTTTTTTTTTAATAGCTCAGATTGTAATCAGTTCTGTTGATAGACAAGAACATCTCATAAATTGCACAATTTTTTTTTCCAAATGGGAAATGATGTTGCTCAAAGAAAGATTCTGTGTAAATTAAGGTTTTCTGCTTTATTAATACAAGGAGTGAAATAAATATAATATAATCCCTTACCAGGGTCTTCACATAATAAACATGAGTTGTGTCCCAGTTCTACAGATAGTAATGACAGCAAAGTTAGACACAACTAAATTCTAACCCTATCCCTTGATCTTATAGTTACACAAGCTTAATTAACCTTTTTCTTTGGTTCATTTCATAACCTAAAAACTATTCTTATAACTATGAAAGGGTGACAGCAATCATAGCAATGATCTGCAATGAATAAGAAACATCTTATGGAAAGAAAAGCAAAAAATAGGCCTAACAGCTACTTGAATATAAGTGACTCAAATGGCGTCATTACACTGGCAGTCCAGGAAAAAATTAATTTCATTTATGATATATTCATTCTTATTAGCATTCTGATTGCAATTAGAAAGAAGATATTTAAATATCCCAAGTAAATAATGTGTCTTAAAACAAATAAGTGCAATGGAAAGCAAAACAAAATTAAAACCGCCATCAGATAAAACAAATGAGGTTTGGAATTTAGGAGGATGTGATTCATGCTCTTCCCAAGTCTTTAAGTTGCCATGTTTGAAGACCTCTGGTATAAACAATCCTTTACCTAGAAGGCAAATTGTTGATTCTTACTTGATTTTGTTTATCATCAAGTTACCTTGACTTCTTTATCGGCAAAGGGCATACTCCAGAACTATGAGGTCCCTTCACACCTATTCACCCTCTTTTTTTTTACTTTCTAAAGATAACTAATTTATTTGGGAACTGAAGACATCCTTCAAAATAACAATCGTGTTTGTGCCTATGTTACAGTAAGCTACCTCCTTCCCATTTAATTGTTATTTTTTAAAAGGATTCTTTTAATTAAAAATCAAGCAGCCTTGCAGCTGCCTCCTGGTCAAAGGGAAAAATTAAAAGCAGGAAAAGAAACAGAGCAGAAGAGATTTATTCCATGAATAAGAGGCAGAATGGCAAGTTGTTCTGTGCAACTTTAAAAGAAAAGCCGACCTGATTATTAATCAAGGAAATCTAGTTATCTCAGCTACAAGTTGGGGAGCACATCTTTAAACAGAGATTTGAAACCAAATAAGAAGCCAACATGGAGACTTCTGGAAGGTTGAGAGTAACATAATCAAAGTGATGAGGGAGAACATTTATTTTGGTATTGATATGATCTGAACAGCCCGGAACAGAGAGCTGGCTGGAATTCTGGCTACACACAGTGAGCCACTGAAAGTAGTAGTTCAGATTCCTCATTCTTTAGTTTCATTTCTTGTTGACAACAGGAAAATATTGAGCAGAAAGACATTATGTCAGACATTTCATCTTACTATTTACAAAACAAAGAGGAAAAAGCAACCTGATTCAGAAAAATGGTTTACCATCACATGCATGATTTTTAAGCTGATGTTCTTCATTTTCTCCATCACAGCTGTGATGAGAAGCACACACGTGTTGTTGGACACCATTGGTAGGATCCACAATTGGTTTAGCACTGGGGTTGTCAAGCTCACATTGTCATGGCATCATGTGATGAATCAGGATTTCCACCCCCCTTCGCTAAACCAGGTGTGGGCATGGCCAAGCGCATGATGCATCCAGCCCAGGCTGGGAGTTTGACAGACCTGGTTTAGCAGGATATTCAATGTACTTTTATTAATGGTTCCAAATCTGTCTTTGAAAGAGGCCTAGGCCCTGAGTTCTATATTTTTATAAATATAGGCCAACTTAATTAATGGTCATTTTCACATTGGCAAAAACTCTTGCCTCAACTTCCTTTGCAGCTCTTGAATTCCTTACCTATTTCCCATAGAGAATCAATATCTTCATTTTGCAGCTTACCTCCTCCAAATCCCCAAAGATGCTACAGCAGCAATATGCAATTATTGTATTACAATGATCATAACACTATTTTTACTACTACTACTAATTCATATGCAGGACTTAGTTATTGCATGCGGAAAAAGTGTTGTGCTGCAATGTTGCCAACATTTTGTCTTGGCAATGTGTTCTAGGCTTCCCCAACAGCACAAAGTTGACTCCTCATCATGATAAACCCCTTTTATTTAATTTACAGTGAATTCCTTTTCAGCAAAGTCCTAGCCAACAGTCTTTCAAGATATTCTACCATGACAGCTCTTTATCAGGTTTTGGAGAGTTGCCAGGCCAATAGCTTTTAGATGCCACACTGTAGCAGGCAATGATTAGCAGGAATGGAGGAACAGATCTTCACCTAAATGAATTAATTGTCTCCTGCAAAACCCCACTCCCCTTTCACTGTTCTTTTATTCCCTATGGGAGGGGACATTCATCATTCACCTGTGACTTTACTCTCAAGTTAACCCTTGTTCCTTAGCTGTTCCATTCTTCTGGCAGCTCTGCACATGTGCACACTGGGAACAGGTTCCAGCTATTCTTCTGCCTCACTGATGTCCAATTCCAAAGGCAGCTGATAACTGCTTAGATGGCCCTGGCCCCATCTCTGCCTCCGACGCAGAGCACTCATCAGAGCCTTCCCCAGACTCCAGGACTGGGCCATGTTTCTCCCCAAACTCCTCACTGTTTGAATCTGCTGCCAGCTCTGCTAGTCACTGGTGGGCCAAAATGCAATGACATGAAGGCATCTGGGAACCTCTAACTTGAAATTTTATTTATTTATTTGCTTACTTATTTACTTATTTATTTATGTGTTTTACATTCCCCGCATATATTTCCTCACCAAATTTATTTTTACAACTACCAGACAAATGCTGTCACAAATACGCAGAATAACAATGTGTCCTAAAGCATCTGATAAAGTAGCCCCTTACTGATGGTCTTCACAAATGGAGTTTTGTTTTTGATTTCCAAAATAATGTTTCCCATGCAATTTCATTTATACAAAATTTGCTGATGAAAATCAGACTGTACCTTTTTAATTCCACCAATGGACATGAAGGAAGGTGAGTTTAGCCCATATATAATTTCTGATATGATGGCTAGATGCAGGAAATCATAGATGGAACATTGTTCTTGATTGGCTAAGGCAACAGTCATTCTCCCAAAGTGATGGATTTTCACCTGTCCCCTATTTTCTATGAAATTAAGAAAAAGGGATTTAAGCAGGGGTGGGATTCTACCAGTTTGCACCTATTCTCTAGAACCGGTTGTTAACATTCTGAGCAGTTCGGAGAATCGGTTGTTAGAAGAAATTACTGGCCTAATCCTGTAAGGAAGGCAGGAAGGAAACATTCTGGTGTTGCTAACAGAAACTGCCTCTCCATTAACCCTTATTACATTCTTGGCAGGACTAGACTTCCNCTGGTACTTTGCTTGTGTGGAGTGACCATTCAAAGTTACAATGGCACTGAAAAAAGTGACTTATGATCATTTTTCACTCTTACGACTGTTGCAGCATTCCCACAGTCATGAGAGGCCAGTCCAGGAGATGCGTGCCTCGATGTGAGTGATATTGAGTTGGCCACACTCAGCCAATAACATGACAACCAAGCTACGTCCACCCAGTCACATGACCACCAAGCCATGCCCACACCTAAGCCACGCCCACAGAACCGGTTGTTAAAAATTTTGAATCCCACCCCTGGATTTAAGACAAGAAAGATTGGGTAGTGCAGGAGTGATTGCCTACAAATATCCAAGAGAAGTCCAAGTTGATCTCTCTTTAGTCATTCTCTGTGTAATAAACACATGCTGAATCCGAAGAGGTTTTTAAAGGAATTAATTAAGAACTGGTTCAGCTAGGCAGATAGTATTGATTTCACTGGGTATTTTGTGATTTTGCCTTCCTTATTTTACCTATATTTCCATTTCTTCAGTTAAACTCTCTTTTTATATGTGGGCATTTGTCTTAACTAATTTTATATGAGAATGAATGACTAAATGTTTCCCAAATCCAAGACTGAACCTACCTAACTTTGTTTCACTTTTTCTTCAAAGTTTATTAGGTTCTGTATTTCTGTGCTTTGAATCAGAAGATTATACTACCATCCTTTCTATTTTCCTAAAGAGGAGCTAAACAAAAGATTTGGATAAGGATTCTTCAATGGACAGAGGGTCAGAAAGTTCACCATGACTTAGGGTAGGTATTTCATAATCACTTTTTTACTAGGAAACTTTTGAGAAAAGATGTCTACCCAAATGCAAGAGTAAAGAATTTATAACTAATGGACATAATTAATGCACTACAAAACAAAATTGGGAGAGATCACTAATAGTGCATTTTTTTCCTCCTTGTTCATGGTTCCTTGCTCCTATCTGTTTATCTTTACAGTACGACAATGCTCCTTGTTTTGTTGAAAGGAAAGGGACCACTAGGATTATATTTTTACAATGTCACAAGGAAATCATGAGTTAGTTGACAGTTACAGTATATGTCTGGGAAAGTTGCTAAGACAGTGCACAAAACCCCATAGCCTGTTGTACTTTCTTTTCTCATTCTTGCTTCCTAAGTTTTTGGTTTTGCAATAGACTTTCTTGCTGATACATACAGCCTTCTGTTTATGAATGTTTGCTCCAACTTTCAGAAGTAAGAGTATGAAACTGCTCAAGCATTTCTGTTTTCATCCTAAGCAGAAGTAACTTCTTCTGTGGTTTCAAGGACAAACATTTGAACATCAGAGAGATGAGACTGAGCAGGTGGAAAAGCTGAATGAAAATGTGAAGAATTCTGCATATGCTTTTTTTTAATGTATGAATTTCAGAATACCTTTGGAACATAACCATTGTGCTGTATTGGTGCTGTTGCAATAATCCATATGGCAGGAAAATTCTGACCCTGCTTTCAAATGCTATGATTTCATGAGATCAGCTGGCCTTCATTCAATGATATTGTCACTGTTATCATTACCATCATCATAATCACCATTAATTTTATCATTCCAAAGACTTAGAGCAAATATTGGAGCAATCTTCAGGGCATAATTTTCCTAGTCCAAGTTATATATATACATTTTTCTTTTTACTTTTCATGTCTTGATATTCAAAATGAATGACATTTGGCACTTGGTGCAAGATGAGGAAGATCAAAAGACCTGGTTTTTATTATGTAGTAACTCCTACTTAAGGGACCACAGTGTGATTTAGCAAGAAGCAATGAATTTTGTATAGGCCATTGCAGTTTCACACATAGGCAAATTGATTCATTTTTTTTCTCTGACAATGCAGCAAGAAATAATGGCAAGTCCCATATCCCACTCCACATTTTATGAGGAAGCTGATATTTATCAAAGGTGAATCTACATGTATCATGGGAAGAAATGGTATGTTTCTCACAATAAATTAAATTTCTTTTGTTCCAGATAATAAGAGTTAAGGCTAAGATGGCCTCAGAGTGGTCAGTTCACTCTTGTGCCACTGCCTTATACACAGCATGAGTTGTTAAATTGTGATTGATTATTTGCCATAAGTTCAGTACCAACTCCTAGCAACTAGATAGGCTTCTCCAGGATGGCCCTTTGGATCTTCCATGGTAATCAAGCTCACCCACCTTGCTTCTGATTATTGTCTTCTTCTCTCTTCCATCTTTCCCAGAATTATAGATATTCAAAGGAGTTGGGTCTTGACATCATGTCTCCACAAATGATAACTGAAGTTTTATCACTTGGGCCTCAAGAGAGAACTCTAGATTGATACGTTTTAGGATTCATGTTTTTTTTTTTCTTGGCTAAACATGGTATTCATACCTTCTCCAATACTAAAAAGTGTGAATGCTCCGATCTTGCTGCTTCAAAATCCAACTTACACTCTGCAGAATATCACAGAAGATGACTGCCTGCACAATTCTGATCTCTATAGGTATAGATAGAACAGGGGTCTGCAACCCTAAACACTCAGAAAGCCATTTGGACCCATTTCCCACAGAACAGAAAACACTGGGAGCCAATAATTTAACAACCAGTGTGACTGGGTGGGCATGGCCAACTCAAGGTCACTCACTCCCACCCAGTTACCTCCTGCTCTGGAATATGGAGTGAGTCTCCATCCTCCTCCATCCCCCTTACCTTCTCAGGCCAAGCGAGGAATGACGGGGAGGGTGGCATTCAGTGGTGGGATCAGCTGACAGGGAGCTGCAGCAGAAGGCCGAAAGAGCCCCATGTGGCTCCAGAGCCGCAGGTTGTAGACCCCTGAGATATAACATGGTATCTGGGTATGATTTCCAAGACTTTTGCTGCTACCCCACCAAGTGCTAGTCTACAGCGTGTTTCTGACTTGTGGTTCTTGTATTATCGATAGTCAATTCTAAAAGAAAAAACGATTCATCACTTCAGTGCCTTCATTGCCAGTTCTGTGTTGCTGGTTACTGTGTCTGTTGTCAATCATCTGGCCTTTATAGTTAGCATAATTTTTCACTCTACTCCTTGACTCACTACTAGAGCTTCCAGATCATTTGCATTTTCAGAATAGTGACATCAGCATAGTGCAAGTTATTTATGTTTTTTTCCTCCAATACTGAAATCACACTCATTTTATTCCAGTTAAATCCCCTTCACTCTTATTTTCAGCATATAGGTTGAATAAATAAAAACTGAGGGTACAGCCTTGTCTCACTTCTTTGCTGATCTGGCACCCATATCTTTTAACATTTTCTGCCTTGGCTATATCTTCCTGTCACGTATATCAGTTTACACGAAAACAATGAGATATTTTCAGAATTCTATACAGGTAGTCCTCGACTTACAATAGAGGTGGTATTCAGCAGTTTCTGACCAGTTCTGGAGTACTGGTAGCGGAAATTTTGAGGAGTTCAGAGAACCGGCAAATCCCATCTCTGACTGGAGATTTTACAGTATCCTTCTCCGACCATGCCCACCAACCATGCCCACAGAACTGGTAGTAAAAAAATTAGAATCCCATCACTGACTTACAACAGCTCACTTAGTGACCATTTGAAATTAGAACGGTACTGAAAAAAGTATGACAATTTTTTCACACTTATGACCATTGCAGCATCCCCATGGTCACATGATTTACATTCAGATGCTTGACAACTGATTCACATTTATGATGGTTGCAGTGTCCCAGGGTCATATATGATCAGCTTTTGTGACCTTCTGACAAACAAAGTCAACAAGGAAACCAGATTCACTTAACAATCATGTTACTAATTTAACTGCAGGGATTCACTTCACAACTGTGCAAGAGTAAAATGGGACAAAATTCATTTAACAAATTTCTTACTCAATTTTGGTCTCAATTGTGGTCGTAAGTTGAGGACTACCTATATTCCTAAAGCTATCCTACAGCATGATAAGATAAGGCTGCTTTCTCCTGTGCAGCATTGTTGCAAAAACGATCATTTACTTCTGGCATTTTCCTGTCCTTCCTATTGTAACTGCCCAATACAGATTCCTGCTTGGTTTAGCTAGGCAACTTTGGTAATGCTGTTATGAGTATGCACTCTTGGTATTCACTCATTCCTCCTAAGAATATCCCATATATACACCATCACCACTACCACAATAAGGCAGTGTAGTGGGAGTCTCAATCAACAAAGTGGGCGTAAGTAAGAAGTCTTGCTTGAAACAGTATCCAGTATAGGGATCCCCAATACTTACATGTATTTGGTACACAAGTCAGTCTAATAGTTGAAATGAATTGAAGCCTAGGCCAACTCAGTGACCATCAACCATGTCTCTAAAGTCATATTCTGAGTACCTAATAATCACACTGTGTATCTGTGAACTTATTGTGAAATTTATGTGTCTGTCCATCTTATCTGTAGGTAAAATATAAATGTGCTCCAAATCCTATAGAAACATTAACAGAATCATATCCTTGAAGAAATATCCTGGGTGCAGAAAGCTATATTGACTTGATCAATACAGAACTGTCAGAAAATATATCTCCATGATTAAGTAAGCAGGTAGATACTTTTCATTTATCTTATCACATTGCTCTTAGTAAACATGCACGACCAATTGGATGTGCTATGAATAAGTAAAATGCAATAGGTTAGAAATAAGAGGAATTACTTTACTGAAGAAACTCTTAAATTGGTTTACTCCACAGTATAAAGGTCACTGGATGAGTAGAAATCCGAGAATTAGCTTAGACTCCAAAGAATTAAAGAAATTCTTCCAGAAAGTATTATAACTACCCAACGCAAGTTGAATTCTCAGCAGAACTGGTAGGCACAAAGTTATTTTTCAAGCTGGTATAGGACACTATAGAAGAACATGATCATTTGTTAAAAGTGGCATTAGAAAAATCCAGGTTTTTAAATATTAAATTGAATAAAAGCAAATACTTGAACTTTTTAAAAAAATACAGCATTTGAGAAAAATACCAACAAAAAAAGACATTAAAGTAAATTTAGGCAAAGTAAACCCAGTTGTAGATATGTTAAAACTGACATGCCAGAAAGTGAATGAGATGTTCATGGGAATAATACATTATGTGTTGTTATCGTAAATGGTAATCATGGTAAATTATGTGTCCAGATTCATTTCTACCCTTCAGAACAGAGGATTTTCTTTAGACCTATGAAAAACAACAGACATTGATTTATTCACACTCCATGATAAATACTATGCTGTGATAATAACATTTCAAATTAAGAGGACTTGTTAGATCAAACAACTATAAAACAACTCAAAATTTTCTTCACTATACAAGGCATACCACAAGTTCTGATCATATATCACACACCACAATGTATAAGATTTTTTTACAAATATTGCAACATGTGATGGGTTTGAACATGTGACATCAAATTCCTAACGCCTACAATCAAGTGAACTTGCAAAGAATGGTGCTTATAGCCAAGACATCCTTCAGAAGGCCAAGAGATGCAATGCGGGAAGTCCCCAGCTGAACTTTTGTATGGGAAACATAGTGGCATGTTTTCCCATTACAAATTCACGGAAATCCTATAAGGTTCCTGCAGCGTAGAGCAAAAGAGACAGAGATACATACACACAATGACAGAGTTGCATCTCTTTATCCACTCTTACCAAATGGAGATATCAGAGCAGAAGGTCCAAAATTTATGTATATATTTAATTTATTTATTTTTCAAATTTCTACACTGCCTGTCTCACTTTAGTGACTTTGGGTGGCTTACCAAAGGCATTAAGCCAAATAACACTGTAAAGTTCTCCATAATCCTGTGAAGTCAAAATAGAATCAGAACAGGCTCTATGATGTAATTGAAGACCCCTTCTCTCAATTTCACACAAATGGTCTAAAGCATTATAAGCAGATACCTGAGAACAACCATGATTGACTGAAAATAATGAAGAATATCCAGATCTTATTATTCATGTTAATACTTGTATATTTATATACTTGTAATAATAGATGTTACTATACATGTTAGTACACACTTGGCCAATAAAGAATTCTATTCTATTCTTCTATTCTAATAGAGTGGACATGTAATCAAAAAGTCAAACAACCAATGTATCAAAAATTGAATCTGACCACCTTATGAAGAAAAATAATATGTTCCTTGCACTATGTTAGATTCCTTTTTGTTCCACATCAGAACTAAGTCCAATCCAGTTATGAACACAGTCTGCTGACCTCTTGTGTGGCCTTCTCATAAATGAAAAAGTACACATTCCAGTCATGTATAGTCACTGGATAGAACAGACTCGAATCCTAGTCGCTTTAGGGACAAGTCCATGAAGTTTTCTAGAGAGCATTTAAGAGCTTTTAGTCACTAGCAGTGTTTAGCAGAACCTAGCCTTGGAATAGTAATGGATAAGCTGCCAATATAATATCTGAATCAGTGCACTGTCTTCTGTGTTTTGTTGATGCCAAATGTTTTTCCATTAAAAAAAGAGCAAGACAAGATTGCTTCAATTATAGCTTGATGGATTGATTAATGGTGCTCCACCATCATGGAAATAGGAATTAAAAATTGAGGTGCCAAGCATTGTGCAAATAAATTTGCACAATTTTATTTGCATTGTGCAAATAAATAAAATTTTGCTTTCAACTGGTAATGGGGTAGATTAATATATTATTGAAGAGAAAAGCAGATTGAGCAGAAATTATGTAGCATGGGCTGAATCTGACATCCAACTGTCTTAATTATGTACAGTTCTGATTTTTTTAAAAAAAATTCTTTCTACCAGTGCACTACTGAAATAACCATATAGGGTAATGCAAGTGTGCATGAAATGAACAAAGCACAATAGGCATAATCATGAGATTTATAGAATTTATGGCTTGGGTCATCTGGTTGCTTCATTGGCTACTTACAATGACTTTCCTGTGACACTTAGGCAATTAGGTAAAGTAAACATTGTCAGTGTTGGAGAGATGGAACAAGAGGATGGGAATTGTCAGGAGGAATGACCACCACCCTTAACAGTTTAGCTAAGGAAGGACTTCAGATATATATTAGGAAAAGGACAGAGATCTTTCCATCATCAATGTCAGATTCTCCTTCCCTCTTTCTTCATTGTAGAGTGATGTTATTCAGTTGCATTGTCCTGCTAGAACCCAACAGAGAGCCAGAGGAAGTTGTACAAGAAAACTTTGTCAACTCTGGTTCCCACATAGATACCTCTTGTCTCCCTTTTTACTGTAAATTGGCCCAAGCTGCTGAATCATGAGGTAAAATTTCTCAGCCTCAGTTGTGTTGGAAGAATGAGGTCATCTTCTCTCCACTGTCCCATGAGTTCTTTTTTGTCTAAAAGTAGAAGACCTGAATTTGCCTTTCAGATGTTGTCACTCCCAATGTTTTCTACATGAACTTATTCAAAGAGGATCTATTTAAGGCTTGGATGGGAAAAAGAGCAAACTTACTAGAAAGGATACAGCTGTGTGTGTGTGTGTGTGTGTGTGTGTGATAGTGTTGTGTGATTATATATATATATATATAAATATATATATATATATATATATATATTATTAATATGTGTGTTTTTTAAAGCTCTCGCGGGTACTTAATTTGTCTGTTTACTTCCTGTCGGGTATTATCCCACGTCATTGGGACATTACCCTCTGTCCTCAACAGAGGAAACTGTGAGACACACAACTACACAGCGAAGCCCTTGATGATGCAGAATGAGATTCTGCTGAAACGTTGCTACAACTTTAACAGAACCTACAATGACGTGGGAATAATACCAAGGAAAGCTAAACAGCACAAATATATATATATATATATCTATACATATAATATTTATTATATATATATATATATATTATATATAATATATACTAATATATAATATATATATAGTGAGTAGGTATATATTATCATACTTTCCACTTGTATGAAAGCCTATTCTTTTCCGACTGTTGGAAGTTACGAATTCACCCTCTCCAAGAAAAGAAAAAATTTTAAATATCAGAAGGGGAAGGAAAATTCCCCTAAAAGGAGAGGTGAAAACACAAGCCAGGGCGTCAGTATCCATTCACCCACCTTTGCAATGGGATACAGAACAAAAGCCTACAAAGTAGCTAAGATCCTTTCCCATAGAAATCAAATAGATGGCAAGCTATAAAAACTTGTTGAAAGACAAACAAAAGGCGTAACAGGAAACTCAGGATATTGCAAACCTAATGCAACACCCAGCAGCTACAAAGTATAAACAAGCAGCTATATAAAACAATTACTCCTACCAAGATCCCAGGAAGAGATCCCAATATCAAGAGACAGGAACTCATCACACACACACACAAATCAAAGACTTCAAGGGTTCACACTTACAAATCAAAGGATTTGGAGGGTATAAGAAGGGGGTTTCTCTACTCATAAGATTAGATTAATCTCAGGAATGCTGTAGGATTTGTTCTTCCTTACCTTTCTATTAATAAACTGATTCTGACTTCCAATGAAGCTGACCAATCATTTTGCAATCAAATCACCGAGCCAGGAAATTTAAATTTACAAAGGAAAGAGTTTTGCCTTTTCCTTAAAGGGCAAGGCTTCCTTTTCCTTTCCACACTACCATTCAAATCACTAAATTAATTGCTGGGAAATGCAGTTCTTGTTCTAGAAAAAGAAGTGAATAAACAATGCAACATTATAACAGATTTTTGGGATGTCTTTAAAATGTATTCTGGAATAAAGCTGAGTTGGCTACTGTCCATTTGAACAGATATTATACACTATTACACATTTGGTAGGTTCAGTATGACACAATATTATCTTTGCTTTTATTATAACAAATTAACTTAACTATTTCTCCTTCCAAAAATTGATGTAGAATAGTTTCTCAGACCCATGAAATCTTAGGTGCAACTGTTAAACTCACTTAGGCATGTTGTATAATAATAAGATACAAGACATAAAAGAAATGCTCTATTCTCTGAATTTTCTCTCTTTTTGCTTTGAACTCCCAATGACTTTAAGCATAAATCCATGAATTTTCTAAAGAACATTTAAGAACAGGATTGCTACTGAGAGGGAACAATGGGCCAGGGTAAATGGCATAAAGCCTCATTCGGTTTTATGCTTATGTGATAAAAAAGGATTCAAATTCCCCTTACCGACTCCTACTCCATTACCTTAGCTACTAAACCAGAGTGACTTTCAAACTCACAATTTACATGTACATTGAAATTTTCATCAGAGGACTTGCTCTGAATGACAATGTGTCATTTCCTGCAGTAAGATCTTATCAGTAGTAGGATCAAAATGAAGAAATAATTGTGCTCTATCCCAGAAGATTTGGTAGATCTCTGCCTTTGCAATTGTATTAAGGGAATTATTTCATTTATATTTTTCATTTTTGTGTGTGTGTATTAAGCTTGTGTGGTTTGTAGTTTTGGTAGCTATATATTTTTATGTTTTGGTGGTTTTGTAACAAACACTAAACCTTATAGGATTTATGGGAGCCAAAGCTCCCTAATCAACAAAGAGACAAGCCACAGATATTTTGTCAACAAATTCCAGATACCTAAATGTGAGTTTATCCCATCGCTAAATGGAACTGAGGCATGTGTGAGTTTCTTTATAAATATTGTATTTTCTTTGCGCCTTCTTCTCATTGGGCCATTAGATTATGATGAAAAACAGGCTTTCGTATGCTGTTTGCTTAGGCCTGCATATTTTGATATGCTAGGACTGAGAAATCATGCTTCAACAAAATCTGCTAATTCCAAATGTAAAACTGTGATCTCTACATTTTAGGAAAAGGTATATTTTGAAGTCCATATTTATGTTTTGCATGATTCTGGTTCCAGTGGTGCTTAAATTTCCAGGTTCTAAATTATTTTTATTTATTTATTTATTCATTAATTCATTCATTCATTCATTCATTCATTTATTTATTTATTTATTTATTTATTTATTTATCAAAAGCTTACAATATAACAGAAACAAGAATAAACATAAGTTTAAATACAAGAAATAGGAACTAATAATTGGAAACAAAAGGACAGGGACGGTCNTTAGGAATGGGGTGAGGTCAATAGAGGTTAGTTTGAGGGTAAAGGAGTGGGGGTTTGAGCAGGTGACAACAGAATTAGGTAGTGAGTTCCAGACACTGATCACTCTGTTGCTGAAATCATACTTCCTGCAATCGAGTTTGGAGTGGTTTACATTTAGTCTATATCTGTTGTGTGCTCTTGTATAAATTGCTCTGCTGAATTTCAGGACCCAACTTTTTTTGAATTAATTACCAGTTTCAGATTCTGTTGTAAACCTGAAGTAAAGCAATTCTTGCCCATCTAGTGGAAATGAATATACATTTCATATGCTCCAGCATAGGGCAAAAGAAAACCAGCCTATTCCCCTACCTTCTGCTCCACATTATTCTATGCCCCCAACCTAATTCTGTGTGGCAAGACACTGTATACTCCATACCCCTTCTGTCTGCTCCCAGTGGGGGCAGGCCTCAATTATGTTGCATTGCCTCAAGGCTTGTGGGAAGGAGAGGAACTGGAAGCTGTCTGTGAAAGATAAGAGTCTGAGGTTAAGAACAGACCAACTGTTATGCCCCAGGAGATTTGCTGCTCTTTGAATAACCTTATGTGGCTAAGCGATACAAATCAGCAATATTTTGATATATTCCTCCACTGAGACAACCATCAATATACTTCCAGCTTCTTAACCCAAGACATTGTTGGTGAAAACAGAGGAATGGCTCTTGACAGAAGAAGACAAAACAAAAAGGTCCACCCTTTGTGGGGCATGAATTTTCATAAACATACAGGACTGAAGGAAAGAAGGGCAAGGGTGTATTTGTATGTGCATGGTGTATGTTTCAGGATTTAGGTATATGGCATAGAAACTTTTAAAGGCTTTTAAAGTGCATACTTTCTTGTAAAATTGAGGGGTTAGGGATCTTAAATGTTTCTTTGGTCATGGTATTAAGATAAGAAAATTAGGATCCATTCTGTTGTTAGTCCTCCAAACAAAGCCATTGTTTTGCAACTTTTGGTGCCTCAAATTAAACCTAACTGACAAGATTACCTGTATGAAGATTTTTAAAGCATCTGCTCACAATAATGAGGAAAAATCCAAATTATTAATTCTGTATTTTGTAACTATACATAAAACTAGCTCTTGGAATAAAAATCTTGTTGTCAAGTACTCAAGGGTATAAAGAAGAATCTGGCTTCAGTCAGAACTTAGAAATGTTGATAGACCTCACAAGAAATCACTGTGTGAGTTGAAGCCATTCCAGTCAAGCCCTCAGTCTCTACAATAAAATGACGTGTCTCTTTCTCTCATGATATGCATCACCAGACATCTTTCATCATAAAGGCCTCTTGTCATACAGTGCAGTTCTCTGATAACTAAAGCAACTCATATAGTGCAGTCAGGGGAAAAATTTATAATATCATTTTTTATTTGAGCAAATTTGATAAATCTTAACTGGGTATTTTGTGCAAGCTGGTATTTCACTGGGATTCTATATAACAATGTCAAAAACTGAGAAATGTGGAACTGCATAATTAGAAAACACGTTGCAGTCGTTTCACAGAAAGTAATCTGATTCTTCAATTTGTTTTAATCCATGAAAATCTTACATTATTATGGGATCATGTTGCATTAAGAATACCTGCTGAATATTTTGAGAGATAAGATGGACCAAACTCATATTACTATGATGGATTATCTTTTATTGGATAGATTATAGTTTCCCGGAATGGACATTGTAAATCTCAAAACTGAATCTGATTTATCTCAGAATGCTCCTTGCCAGCTTCTTCAGTCTAAGCTTACATTATCTGGCTTCTTGATCCTGATGCCATTGCAAATTCTGAAGTTCTAGATTGGTTAACAGTCTCATAAGAATAGATCATAGATTCTAACCAGCAATTTATCTCTATAGGAACGTGGAGAAAATACGTGGAATTGAAATTCAATATTTACCCAGTCTTTGGGAATATGACCCCGAATGTTCTACTTTTTGGTGAAAAATTATTTTAAAAGTGCTTTTGGGTCTATTAAATTCAGCAAATACAGGTAATTCTCTACTTACAACAGTTCATTTAATGGCCATTTGGAGTTACAATGGATCTGAAAAAAAATGATTTTCCATTGTTCACACTTATAACCACTGCAGCATCTCCATGGTCATATGATCAAAATCCAAACATTTGGCAATTGATTCATGTTTATGAGGATTGCACTGTCCCAAGGTCATGTGATGGGGAACGTGGGGAAGCCAGATTCATTTAACAACCATGTTACTAATTTAACAACTGCAGGGATTCATTTAACAACCATGGCAAGAAAGGTCATAAAATGGAAAAATTACTTATCAAACGTCTCAGAGACAGAATTTATGGGCTCAGTCGTGGTGATAAGTCAAGGACAACCTGTATAGTATACATAATTTTTTCATGAATGTGGGACACATCAGAGAATTATTAATAGTTGTTGAAGTCATCTGCTACTGCAGGTGCAATGAATGTGTTGTCTCATAAACGCACATTATGTATTTTAAAAATAAAACAACTCCCACTCTTGTAGGAATAGACTGAAATGGAACAGATATATTTTGAATAGATAAGAGATGGACAGGACTAAAACACAGTACTTGATTCATTCCTATCCTCTAAGTGATTTCTAAATAGCCCTTAAAGACTATGATATGAACAAACAATGTTTTTCTTCTGAACAAAATGTGAGGATGCCTTGCCTTGAAGGGCAATATGAAAATATTTCAGTAAATGGTGGATCCTGTTTACCATCCCCTAGAGTTGGTAATGACTGGGCAGGGGAAACTTTTACCTTATTGTATATTCATTCAATTTGTAAGTGAGAGCAATAAGTAGTGATAGATTGTACTTTTAATTGTAACCCACTGTGATATAAATGGAAGGATTGCTTCAAAACAGTGGTGGGATTCAATTTTTTTTAACTTCCGGTTCTGTGAGCGTGGCTTGGTGGGTGTGGCAGGGGAAGGTTACTGCAAAATCCCATTCCCTCCCCATCACACTAACCTGTTTTCCAGCTCCATTCTCCTATGCAGAGCAACAAAAGAAGATCCAGACTATCAGCTGGGACTCAGGAGGCAGAGAATAGATGGGGGTGGAGCTAGTCAGAAATGGTATTTGCCAGTCCTCTAAACTCGTCAAAAATTTCACTACCGGTTCTCCAGAACTGGTCAGAACCTGCTGAATACCACCTCTACTTCAAAATCACTAAAGCCTAAAATGGAGCATTTGGCTGATAGTTTTCCAAACTTTACTAAATCTGGCTCTAGAATTAGGATATTTTCTGAGTCCAAATAATAGAATGAATCAAGCAGGGTCTCAATCATATATAATTCAAATGAGTGAATGAATAAATAACAAAATAACAGAGCTGGAAGAGACCTTGGTAGTCTTCTAGTCCAAACCCCTGCTCAAACAGGAAGCCCTATACTATTTCAGAAAATCATTGTCCAATCTCTTCTTAAAAACCTCCCATTTTGGAGTACCCTCAATTTCTGAAGACAAGTCATTCCACTAATAAATTGTTCTGTCAGGAAATTTCTCCTTAGTTCTGGATTGGTTCTCTCCTTGTTTAATTTCCATCCCTGGCTTCTTGTCCTGCCTTCAGCTGTTCCTACAAGGACAGCTGGTAGCAACCTAATCTTTCTTTGTTTTAAAGCACTCATAGAGGTATTTATAACTTTTGGGATAATCCGGGATAGTTAAGATGTCATGGTATATTTTCTACAAGTGGATTACAATAAAAGTTTGTTAACAGAGAGATTTGAAACTTTAATTTTGTTCTGTTTTTCTCTTATTGTTTAGCCTGCTAACTACTTTGTCACTAATATAACATATAGAAGACAGATCAACAAGTTGCTAATAGATTTAGTAGAATAATAAAATTTGGGAGAGGCTGTTTTGCAAGAGGTGGGAACTAATTGTAATAATGTATAAATCAGTATTGAACTAGAGAGGATAATACATGATAATACATGGGATTTTTTTGACACATCCTTTTTTAATGTCCTGGCTATTTTGTGTTTTGTTTTTCTTTTTTTCCTTTATTCTTAGATTTTTTTTTGTATTTTGTATTTTAATTTGGTTCTGAATAAAATAAAAAAATTTTTTTTTTAAAAAAAAGCACTCATAGGAGTGTAGATTAGAAGACTTATCTTACATACTGTGTTGGTGCAGTGGTTAGAATGCAGTATTGCAGACTAATTCTGCCCACAGCCTTGTGTTCAATCTTCAAGGTTGACACAGCCTTCCATTCTTCCAAGGTTGGTAAAATGAAGATCCAGATTGATTTCACCCTTTAATAAACATGTGTTCTAATACAATATAATACTTGGTTGTCTTATTTGATTTGGTGACTGCAAGGCTGTTTTGAGAGCAACAAATAAAAATATCTGCAAAATTAAAACATCCACCACAAATGTTAGAGATATGCAAAAAGGTGATTATTAGATAAACAAATGTTCCTGTACCCCTAATGTTTTGAAAGCACCCACCTATCTTCCTCCACAAGATAAAAAGTTGTGTAAATGGAGAGCCACATGCAAGAAGGCACTTTCTCCATTCACACTTGCATATCTCTAGATCAACCTTGCTCAACAAGCTGATTTCCTATGGTGAATCCTGAGAATTCATAGCTACTATGTATGTCAGGAAATCATGGGAATGGTCATGTCATTTCATTGGGAGACACCAAGTTGAAGAAGTATATTATAGGTGGTAGAGGTATCCCAATAATTTACTTATTTATTTTCATTCATTCATCAAGTTTATATGGCCACCTACAGTATCTCACAGACAAGTGACTTTGGATAGCATTCAACAACAGTATCATACAGCAATAGTACAACTATACTGAATTTTAGCATGTCCATATTTATTAATTTTGAACATTTTTTATATTGCTAATATGCTGCACATGTATCCAGTTAATTAATTTGATATAATAATAAAAATGGAAAAATAATTGTCTCTGGTGGGACTAAAGCCCCTGTCACACTGCATCAATGGATGCAAAGAGGATGTAAAACGGACAAAAAAGCTTGCCATCCGTTGGAAAACGCGATGTACTCACTGCCTC
>BHFT01064631.1:0-31912 GCA_004320025.1 Laticauda laticaudata | reverse complement strand
CAAAGAGAGAGATTTTCTACCTACAGAAACTACAAGAACAAGAAGACTGGATGAAGAAGAAGCCATCTTTAATGAACAAACAGCTTTAGCTGGAGAAGAAAAGGGAAAGAGGGGAAAGAGATAGAGAATTTAAGATATAAAAAAAACAACCAAAAAAGGGAAAAATAAGATGAAAAATCGATATAATGTTAGAAAGCAACAGAAAAGAGAAACACAGAAGAAGGTGAAGATTAAGACGGTGGAGATTAAGTGACTAGGGGGTAAGAAGACAGGATTGCAGAGAAAGGAAGGGAAAAAGGGAAGAGAAGTTACAAAGTTTTAAAACATGATGTAAAGAAACAAGATCTATTCAGTTGGTAAAAATATGATTTAAAAAAAAGATTCTGAAAAGTACATAAGATTGTATGGTTGTAGTTATATTTGAAATAATGTCAGAAAATTGGATTTAATTAAGCTTAATTTGTTATGGATTATTGCTTTAACTATATTATAACTTATTATTCTCTTTTATTTTATATACATTAGGTAATTTCAGAATGTACTAAGCAGAACCAGAATGAAAAGTATATATTATATTAAGTGTTAAATCTAGGGGAAAGATTCAAAGGTGTTATACTTTAATCTGTGATTACAGGAGAATTATTGTGTTAAAGAAAAAAGACAAATATAAAATTGAAATAGAACAGATAAAAGATATACTGGGAGACAAGGGGGTAAAGGCAGGATTGGAGAGGAAAAGAAGGAACAAAGGGAAGAGAAGTTATAAAGGTTTAAAACAAGATGTAAAGAAACAAGATCTAGTTAGTGACACTGGGAAAAATATATTAAAAAAGAAAAGTACGTAAGATTGTATTGTTGTATTTATATTTGAAATAATGTTAGAAAATTGGATTTAATAACACAATTTAATTTGCTATGGATTATTGTTTAATCATATTATAAACTTATTCTTTTCTATTTTACAATATAGTAAGCAACTTTAGAATGCATTAAGTAGAATCAGAATAAAAAGTATATATTATTTCAAATGTTAAATTTAGGGGAAAGATTTAAAGGTATATTATAATCTGTGATTACAGGAGAAAAGAGACTCTGCAAAAGTACTATAAGATTATCTTGTTGTATTTATACCTGAATAATGTTAGAATAATAGTTTTAATTTGCTATGGATGATTGTTGTAATTATATTACAAAACTTATTATTTCCTTATTTTATTTTATAATATAGTAAGTAGCTTTAAATGTACTAAGCAGAATCAGAATGAAAAGTATATATTACTTTAAGGTGTTAAATTTAAGGGAAAGATTTAAAGGCATCATACTTCAATCAATGATTACAGGAGAAATTTTGTGTTAATGAGAAAAGATATAGAAAATTGAAATAGCAGGCAAAAGAAATATGTATAATGATTTAAATTGAGAATGAAATAAATAAAACAGAATTAAGAGAGTGAAATAGGGGAGAACTGCAAAGAAAATGTAGAATGGTAAATAAGTATGAAATTGGATAAAAAGTGAGCATGAATTTTGAATCTATGTCTGTATAAAGAGATTTAACCCAGGACTAAGCCGCTTTCCAAAAAGAAGTTTTATGTTTTGATGTCTTGTGTTTTGTTTGTGTAGTTTGTTTATTGAAAACTAATAAAAATTTGTAAAAAAATAATAATAATGGAGCTTAATTTGCTACAGATTATTGTTTTAATTATATTATAAACTTATTATTTTTTTTTATAATATAGTATGTAGCTTTAGAACGTACTAAGCAGAATCAGAATGAAAAGTATATAATATTTTAAGTGTTAAATTTAGGGGAAAGATTTAAAAGTCATCATATATTCAATCAGTGATTACAGGAGAAATGTGTTAATGAGAAAAGATAATAGAAAATTGAAATAGAACAGACAAAGATACACGCATAATGATTTAAATTGAGATGAAATAAATAAAATAGAACTTTTTGAGAGACTTCTGTATAAATCTGTAAAAGATAATTTCAGGCATTCATTTGTTGAAGTCAATTCAATTGTTATAACTTTTTTTCATTTACAGTGACTTAAGCCCATGTCACACCGAACCAACGGATGCAAAGAGGATGTAAAACGGACAAAAAACCTTGCCATCCGTTTGAAAACGCGATGTACTCACTGCCTCCGTTTTGCTTCCTCTCTATCTGTCCAGCATCCGTTTATGGACGATTCATCCGCTCAGAAAGTTTTGGGCTGCGTAAAATTTTTGCGCGGAAATGTATCCAGTTTCGTCCGTTATGCATCCACTACGCATCCGCTACGCATCCGCTACGCATCCATTACGCATCCGTTACACATCCGCTATATCCGCTAGGCATCCACTGCGCATCCACGCAACTCCATCCCGCCGACGCAGGGAGAAAGCGGAAACAGACGTGGAACGGATGCAGAACACGGATGCCGAGCAGAATGCAGCACGGAAAACAAGCGTTTAAGACGGAAAAAACATTCCCGGAGGGGACCTATCTCTGATATTAAGGATGTCTGCAGGATGCCTAGAGTATCCCTAGAGGATGCCTAGAGGATGCAAAGGGACACCTTTCCTGCCTATAAAAAGGGGGAGCAACTCGTCTGCATCTCATTTTCAGAACAGCAGCCCAGTGGTGCGGACCTCTGCAGCCTTCATCTGGATCTTCCTCTTCCACAGCATCCAGTCATGTCCACCGTGGATTGCAACAAAGTCCTATCGGCAGCCACCATCCTTCTGCAACAGTGCGAAGCCATCTGCAGGCTCTGTGAACTCTACTACGGGAAAGAAAGAAGCCACCCAAAAGAGTCTGGGTCCAAAGATGGTTTGCCAGAAGAGAGAGGAGGCGGACTGTACAACAAGCTGATGGTGGAGCTAGGAGTGAAGACACTCGGGCGTTCCAGAACTTCATGAGGATGCCTCCAGCCATGTTTGATGAAGTTGTGCAGCGCCTGACACCCAGGTTGACCAAGGCAAACACCAGCTTCCGGCCCAGCCTGGATCCTGGGCTCAAGGTGGCACTCACTCTGCGCACCTGGCTCAGGGACCTCCTACAGGAGCATGCAGTACGGCTGGAGGGTGCCATCCAACACCATCAGCATTGTGGTCAGAGAAGTGGTACAGGCCATCATCAAAGAATACAAGGAGGAGCTCTCCAGTGCCCCTCCACTGAAGAAGGATGGAAGAAAGTTTGCAGAGCAGTGGTATCAGAAGTGGAACTTACCACACACCGTTGGAGCCATAGATGGGAAGCACGTGGCCTGCAAAGCTCCAACCAACTCAGGCTCCACTTATTTCAACTCCAAGGGCTTTTCAGCATCATCCTCTTCGCCATGGTCGATGCTGACTACAAGTTTATGTACATCGATGCTTCAGGCAACGGGTCAGCTTCAGATGCCCAGGTATACAATGCCAGTCACCTCAAGGAGGGGCTGGAATGCAACTCATCATGGGCTTCCCAGAATCCAGACCCCCTGCCCAACGACACGCAAGATGTGCCCTACTTCATCGTGCAGGATGACACCTTCTCCCTCCACAACCTACCTCATGAAGCCCTACACTTCCAGACTCTTCACCCATGAAGAGAGGATCTTCAACTACAGGCTGTCCAGGTAAGGCGGGTGGTGGAGAATGCCTTTGGCATCCTGGCCAACAGGTTCCAGGTACTTCTTACCACCATGCAGCATTGCCCAGAGACCGTGAGGAACATCATGGAAGCTTGCTGCATCCTGCACAATCTCATTGCGCACCCGCTACCAGTCTTGCAGAACAGGCTCGTGGACCTCCAACAAGGCAATGGGGACATGGAGCCTGGTGAATGGAGGCAAGGGCGAACCCTGATCGACACTGAGGATGTGCAAGGCCCCAACAGAGCCTCACGTGAAGCGAAGAAGCAGCGCAACCTCCTGTAGCACTGGTGCAACTCCCAAGCTGGAGCAGTGGAGTGGCAAGACAGGATGGTAGATGCTTAATGGATGCTTCCTTCAGCCTGTCTCATCACACGGATGAGATTGGGCCATGTATGTTGGGTGGGCCTACATGAACAGGGCGTTTAATAAAGAGTTGTGTTTATGTTCAAATGTGTGGATGATTATTACATTATTATTGATAATAAAGGCCAAGGTGTGGCAGCTGGGAGGGTGGACCATACAGTCCCACTATGCTTGCACTGGAGGTTTATCTATCCCACAGCTAATACCATCCCAAAGGTATCCCTGCCTATCCCACTGCTATCCTTACCCATCCCACAAGCATGCAAAGGCTTAAACCATTTCTAAAAGTTTCCACCCAGACTTTATTAAAAAAAGAAAATGAAGCAAGCGTGTGAATCATAAATCGACTTTATTAACAACAGGCTATAAGACAAAAATGAGTCTCTGGCACTCCTCTTGGTCGCTCAGTCCCAGGGGTGAAAGGGTGCAGGTGCTGTGGGGTGGCTGGTGCTGCAGTGCTTGTCATCAGCTCCTCCAGAAGCAGAAAGCAGCAGAAGCGCCAGCCCCAGAAGAGTGAGCCCGTGCTGCAGAAGCCCCAGCAGACAAGAGTGAGGGCTAGGGGGCGGGATGGTAGCCCTGTCCCTCTTGCCAGGGCTGCAGCAGATGGCTGAGGCTTTCTGTGCTTCCGCATGGTTGTGGGGTTGCTGGCTGGCAGGGAGGCTGGCAGGCACCAAGGCTGGCAGGAAGGTTTGCAGGGAGGCTGGCAGCAAGGCTGGCAGCAAGGCTGGCAGGCAGGCTGGCAGCAAGGCTGGCAGCAAGGCTGGCAGGCAGGCTGGCAGCGAGGCTGGTAGCAAGGCTGGCAGCAAGGCTGGCATGCAGACATGCAGGCAGGACAGGCAAGGCAGTCGATGTGTCCGGCAGCAGGTCTTTCCTCTGAATGGCGACCTGCAATGCATCCTCCCGCATGCGCAATTAACGCCAGGCTTCGCCAGGCTTCCGCTCTGCATCTGCTAGGCTTCCGCTCTGCATCCGCTTCATCCTCTGTGCATCCGCTGTATCCGTTCCGCGTCCGCTTTGCTGTAACCTCCCGGAAGCCCTGCGAATGTGCCATCCGCTCCCATCTGCTTCCATCCGCTAGGCTTCCGTTCCGCATCCGTTTTCCATCTGCCCTGCATCTTCCCGCGTCCGTGTTATTCGCTCCGGTTATGCAAATTTTTGCCCCTTTTGAGAGCGGATAACAACGGATGGAACATTTTGCTCGTCCGCTGTGTCCTTTTTGCATCCATTGGGCGGTGTGACATGGGCTTTAATGAATAGCAGAGAATTGTTATGGTTGTATGAAATTCAAAGAATTTTTTCCTAATTATTTTAAAAACATGCATAGTTTTAATGGTGCAACTTTTAATTATGGTATGTTACTTTTTAAATATAATGTTACTTATAGTGCCTGAGTATAAGCACATGTGTGTGATGTGTGTAGGTGTCCCTTCTCAGTCTTATGGATGGTATGTCTTTCTCAGTGTTGAATCCTCAATCGTAGGCCTGGAAGTTTGAGGATACTGTGCATTAAATTAGCTATTCCTAGCAGTGCACTCTTCTGGACAGACAGCTTTGATGATGTTGCTAGAATCTGCTGGAATCCCCCTCCCAGCTTAGGAGATATACTTGGGATCACTCTGGCCTTTATTTTCTATATCAAGGGACTTCAAACTTGGCTAGTTTAAGACTTGTGGACTTCAACTCCCAGAATTCCTCCTCCAGTCATGTTAGCTCAGAAATTCTGGGAGTTGAAGACTACACGTCTTAAACATGACTCTTGTTCTACATCTTTTAGGCCCTGGCACTTCTCCAAGTTCTCAAATTCATTCTTCCTGATGTTCCTGTGACTGGCTACATCTATCACCACTTCTGTCTTCTGATCTTGTTTACTAACATGAGATATGTCTGCCTGCCTAGATGAAGAAGTCCTATGGGATCTTAGTCTCATTATTCTCCAGAACAATATGTGGAATGTCCCATCTGGACTTGGAAGATCTAGCCCATGCACTGTGCAGATGTAACTGGACCCAGTGCTAGCAGAATCCACTCTAACAGTCTTAACTACCTTCCTACTCTTTAATACTCTTTAAGTACATTTCTTCAGCTTCAATGGCAAACTCAGTGTCCTCAGTATAGATCCAGTGTAGATGTCAGGTGGAACTGCAAGTTGATGTCTTGTTCACTCTTAGCATTCAGCTTGATTTCATCCATGTAGAAGAAGTGGCCGATGATAGTTCCACTTTTAGACTCATGATAAACTGGATGAGATGACTCAAGCCTATGCAGAAGCATAGCAGGGACAGTCACCTTGGTATACAGTACATTTTGTGGCCATGTGAGCTGATTTTCAGTGTCATCTTCCACAGTCAAAGTGAGTTCTTGAGCAAGGTCTTAGTATCCTGTTGATATGTATAGTGCTAATCATTCACAGATCCATATGTATGGTGTTGAGTTGTAGGCTTAACTGTAGTCAATCTAGATTGTGCTCAGATTGATCCATCCAAGCCTTGAGTCATGGATAACTGCTCTTTCTATGAGTAACTGTTATTTTAAGCTTCTGGTGTTGTTCACAATGCCTTTCTGACCCATGCTCATGTATTGGCCCATATGTCCTTTCTTGTATTAAACAGTCAGGGTGGGAACCTGCTGCTAGCATCTGTTCATCTTTGCTATGACATGTTGTTAGTTTTTCTTAGCAAGCAGATATGGATTATGTCCAGGCCAGGTGCTGTTAATATCTTTGTGTTTTTGTCCTGCAATTGGACAAGAACACCTGTTGTAATGGTGACTGGGTGTTGTTCAGACAGATTGTTTTGGTCTGCTATCAGGTCCTGTAGCCATTTTGCAGTGTTGTTATGTGTCTTCATTCTCCTATATGTTCTTTTAATACTATTCTGCTGTTAATTGTTGTTGCATTGGAGTTGGGAGTACCCCTGAGATGGTTCATTGGAGAACATAGCATTTTGCCTTTTGCTTCTCCAGTGTATCTCTTTTGCTTGATCGCAAATGCCATGAGCAGTTCTTTAGCATAAACAGACCATTGTATTTTTCAGGAGCCAAATTTTATCTACCTGGCCGAACTAACCTTTCTCCAGGTTGGCTTAATCTTATGCCCCAACTTCATTTTCCATTTGGGTATTTGCAATTGTTGTTCTTGGTCATATAGCCATTTCCAGGATTACAGCAGCTGTAGAGCATGTCAGTTCATTTATTAGAATTATGGTGATAGTAGGGATTGTTGTGAGGGCTTTATCATCTAACATACTATCTAATGGTACTTCTCCATTGAACATCAGTCTTAAAGGCTGACTGAAACTTATTTATGCATGTTTGTGTCAGCTGTTCTCTGTGATTGAGAAGATGGCAATGAGATTCTATCTTCAGGTGTTGGATGCACATCCAATTGTTTTTTCAGGTCTTCTTAAGCTTGGGATGTAATGTTGATCTACTTCAAATTGTGAAAGCAATTTCCTCTTTACTATGTTGAACTGTTTGATTAACTAGTCATTTTTCAATAATTGTGGATGTAGGTCTTTTATCCATCCATAGTCCCCTCATACATTTAAATATTCCTTCTCATTGTGTCTATTATTAAAGTAGCATTCCATCTACTACTTCAGGTTCTTTTGTCTTGTTCCAGTAACCCACTTTTCATCAGATTTTGTTTGTTCTCCAATATGTGTGTGGACCTTATTAATCTAGGTGATGTATGAGCCAGCATGACTCATTCAGTTATGTGTTACTTTAATATCTGTGACACAGATATGTGAGACATAGTTACGTGTCACTCATTTCTGCAGTATGCAGATGAAATGTTAGGGAGTCTTTGCCCAAGGAACCCATCTGGTAAGAAGGAACTGGCCAATATTCAAGCCTTATGCCACGATTTTATCAAAGTCCCTGACAACATACACTGCTGAGAATATTTCATTGAATATCAAATTATAGCCTATAGCCGCATCAAAGTACTAGCACTCTACCCACTCTTCTATCTGGTTGCTAGTCTATATTTGGATTAATATTGTTCTAATACAGGATTTTTTTAAGATTCTACCTGAAAATTTATGATAGGAATAGACTAAAATGTCTGCCAGAAGGGCAATGGAAATATTTAGGCATAATTTTCTACCCCCAAAATTGGTTTTCTGTTGTCAACTTTATGTGTATGTGAAATGTGCCTGATAACTAAAGGAATAGATAGAATGCTTAGATATTTATTTTGATAATACAGTGGCAAATGTTTACATCCCACAAACACCTGTAAAAGCTTTGATCAAGATGTTAGCATCTGAAATATCAGTTAAAATTTTGTTAGAAACAAAAACTGATCAGATAAATTGAATTTCTGTAGATGGACATGCATTGTCTTTAAGGATGTAGCAACATAGCAGCAATTGATAGTGGATAAAACAACTGTGGTATCATACAGGATGAGTGGCACAAAATTGATGCTTTCAGTATTATGTAGTATACTGAAAGTAGTATGTCTCTTTTCTTCCCCTCCCTGAAACTATTTGCATGTATGAGGGGAAGACAAAGCAAGTAGTGGATTTCAGGATAACATTGTGACAGAAACAATTCAACAATCAGGTATTTAAAAAGTGATTGAATTGTAAACAGCAGAAATCATTTTTAGAGAAAAAAACCCAGCCTTGCTTTCTTGTAAGAATATCTTGGACTCATCTGCATACAAATAAAAGTATAAATTGCAGGAATCTCCTCCTGTTCAATTTTTTATAGTAACTCAGTATAAACGTATTGAGCACATGTACATGCTGTATTTATTAAATACTCAGTAATTATCCAAATGTTAGGAGATATGTGAAAAATGTGTTCCCCAACTTTTAAAAAAAATCTATCGGTTAGTGTATGCTTTCCCAACTTCTGTTTGTGCTTGTCAGACAAGTATGTTCTTGAGAATAAGTGTCAGGATATAGAATAGTTTTCTGGAAGGCCATGCCATTTTTTGGGGGCCTCTGATTATTTTCCTAAAACAAATAAGTAGAATCCAAGAGCAATGTCTGCACAGATGAGTACAGTATTTATTATTTTACTGTGCCACACACATAATAAGGTTTTGTAGATACCATTATGCATCACCCTGAATAGCAAATTATTTAATGTTTCTCAATCTACAATAGAGATATCTGTATATTTGTTAACAATGGTCTAATTCCCTTTTCATATTATCTCCTGCACTTTCTATACATCAACATCACTCTCTTTTCCCTGTAATCTTTTCTCTACCCATTATGGATTTTGAAAATGAAAATTTCTAATTAAAAATAAGCTATGAAAAAGTGCTTTATAGAATAGCATTCTATGATATCTGTTTAAGTGAATGTAATAAAAGATCAGAAAGAAGATGTAGTCAGACAAATATTTTGAAACAGTCAAACATTTTCTATTTATTATAATGTGTTTGGTATTCTTGGTCATTTTTTAATAAATGTGTGGTTAGAGAATTTATTATTATGGCTGCAAGATATATGCTACAGTTATATCCCTTAAGCCTTGATTTGTACTGAGTAGTAGGCTGTGCATTCTTCAGAAGTAATTTGTAAAATGTGATTTGAAGCATATGGGAATGCAGAAGTAGCATGTGCCTGCAAACCCAGACATAAAGTTGCATGTATGTGCAATGTTTTGCACATTCCAAATTATTTCTAATGCACTGCACATGAGTTTTGGTTGTTCTTTCTGAATATTTGTTTGTGCTGTTGTGTGCATAGGTTTCATAAGTTCCATTTACTTCACCAAGATATAAGATTCCAAACTCTTTAGTTTCATAAAAATGTACAAAATTATTTTCTATTATTTAGTGATGAACTAGATCAAATAGTTTGTGGATTGAGCCATGATTACTTGATACTTTATGATTGAAGTCCATGACTTACAATCATTTGTTTAGTGACTGTTCCAACAGCACTACAAAAATATCTGTTTTTGACATGACCATTGCAGGATCCTGGTGGGCACATAATCAAAATTTGGCAACTGGCATGTATTTATCTTGGTTGCAATGTCCTGAAGCCATGTGATTGCCATTTGTAACCTTCTGACAAGCAAAGTCAACTAGTAAGCCAGACTCACTTAATTAATAACCTGTTATTAACTTAACAACTGCAATGATTTACATAACAACTGTGGCAAGAAAGGATGTAGAATAGGGCAAACTCCTTTAAAACTGTCTCATTTAACAATGGAGATTTTGGCCTTATTTGTCATCGTAGATTGAGGACTACTGTACCACAAATATTTGCAATTTTTTTTAAGTGTACTAAAGCAGGGGTCCCAATCCCCAAACTGAGGCCAATTGGAAACTGGGCTGTGTGAACAAAGCTCCATTTGCACAAGAGACAGGTGTATGTATCTTCCCCTCCCCCCTCCATGTTGCCACAGGATAAATTTTTTGTCATGTTAAACTTTTAAATTTTTTGTTCACACTAGGACAGCGACCCCCAAGCTTTTGGGCACCAGGGACCGTTTCTGTGAGAGAGGTTTTTCCGTGGACTGGTGTGTATGTAGTTTTCAGTGCTGCCTATATTCTGCAAATGGAGTTTCATTTGTTTGCGTAGCCCAGTTTTTGACATGCTGTAGACTGGTGCCAGTTCATGGACTGGGGGTTGCAGATCTCTGCATTAGGACATCTGGACCACTTTTTGATTTATAAATGGACTTGCTCACAGTCAAGAGTTTAGACATGGGGAAAAAATACCCATGTATTAGAGCTCTATTTAGATCTTTTGCTGAAACCTAAATTAGGAAATATGTTACTTGTTGGATTTACCTATAGCTAAAAGTTGAATTATGGGATGAAGTATTTTATACTTGTTAATTAAAAAGGAGCAAAGATACTGTGAAACTATACTTCTAATGAGGGTTTTCTTATTCTTCTGCTTTCTTGTATCATTTATTTTTTAGTTTGTATTACCTTTTATGATTGTAATTGAAACTTTTAATAAAAGTATAATAAAAATTATTGCTGTAGTTAAAATAAAATCTGCTTTGGATTAATCACAGTCTGAAGAAAACATGAAGTATGTTCATTAAATGATTAGATATAACTTCTTCTATTTAGTATGTATTATTAATGGAATGTTTTGGAGGAGAGATTGCTTCAAACCTGACTGGGCCAATGACTTTTCTTCAGGCTAGGCTATGCTACAGAGTTTTTGAAGGGAAAACACTGGAAAAGGAAGAACCTTAAACTTCTGAAGGAAAAAACAAAATATAAATCTAACATATAAAATATAAATGTCCTTCATATAGGCTTTAAACTGACAAGGGAGGAAATGTACTGGTTACTCAGTAAATTATGAACTGCCATTCGGTGTCTAGGAAACATGGCTTGATGCTTCAGAAAATTCATCTGCATTATTTTTATTATATTTGACTAACAAAAGCATTGAAACTTGAATTTAAATATTAATAATTATGTGCTCAGCCTACATTTTCAAACCACGACACAGAAAGAATTTGTGAATATTTGTGAAACATGTATCCCTCCAATTTTTAAGAATATCTTTGTTTTAAATATTTGTACAGAGAAATAATTTAAAGTCTTATCAAAATTTTACATGAATATTTTTCAACTTCAGTTTACACTATCACTATTGTATGACCTTTCAAATGAATAATTTATGGGTCTAAACAGTCACTTTTGATAATCTATCATGGTGTTGTTTTTTTATAAAAATTTTATTGATTTTCAATAAACAAACATAGACAAACAAAACACAAAACATAAAACTTCATTTTGGAAAGTGGCTTCCCGGGTTACATCTTTTTGTACAGACAAATTGTACAGACATAAATTCAAATTCATGCTCACTTTTTATCCCATTTCATATCTTATTTTCCATTCAACATTTTCTACATATCTTCTCCCCTCTTTTCACTCTCTTAATTCTATTTTATTTATTTCATCTCAGTTTAAATCATTATGCGTGTATCTTTTGTCTGTTCTATTTCAATTTTCTATTATCTTTTCTCATTAACACAAAATTTCTCCTGTAATCACTGATTGAAGTATGATGCCTTTAACTCTTTCGCCTAAATTTAACACTTAAAATAATATATACTTTTCATTCTGATTCTGCATAGTACATTCTAAAGTTACCTACTATATATTAAATAAAGAAAAGTAATAAGTTTATAATATAATTAAAAACAATAATCCATAGCAAATTAAACTCTACTATCAAATCCAGTTTTTCTAACATTATTTCAAATATAAATACAACAATACAATCTTGTGTACTTTTACAGATTCTCTTTTCTAATCATATTTTTACCCACTATCTCTGAATAAATCTTGTTTCTTTTACATCTTGTTTGAAACCTTTGTAACTTCTCTTTCCTTTTTCCTTTCCTTTCTTCTCCAATCCTGCCTTTTTACCCCCTTGTCTCTTTAATCTCCATCTTCTTAATCTCCACTTCTTCTGTATTCCTCTTTTCTGTTGTTTTCTGACATTGTATCGATTTTTTCACCTTTTTTCCCTTTTTTGGTTGTTTTTTTAAATCTTAAATTCTCTATTCTCTTTCCCCTCTTTCCCTTTTCTTCTCCAGCTAAAGCTGTTCGTTCATTAAAGATGGCTTCTTCTTCATCCCAGTCTTCTTGTTCTTGTTAGTTTCTGGTAGGTAGAAATCACCATTTCTTAAAAATGGAAAACAGATTCCAGAAGAGCCCTTCTCTTTCTTGTTCCTCTTCTTTTAGCTTTTTAAATTCAATTTTCAGTTCATCAACAAGTAGTGCCATTGTAAAAAGTTTTTTTTTATACAACCCAAATGTTTTTAGTCTTTCAAATAATGATTTCCAAAAGTCCCAAAGTTACCAAGCAATCCAAATATACACAGACTTGCATTTTAGCACTTTTCTTCTTTTTTATACTTTCTCTTCCTGTAGTTATAGTTCAGTTACAAAGCTCCAAAGCTATCTTTTATTAAAAGATAAAATATATCTTTTTGAAATCTTGTTACAGTGTGTAGCTCTGTTCTTATAAATTCCAAGCAGCCTCCTCCAACAAAGTCTTTAATATTTATTCTTTTCTCTCCCTCCCACTTTAGCAAAAAAGAGGTCTTCCCCCCCCCCAATGCTCAGAAATATTTATTGTCCCCTTGGCTTTAATTTTCAAGATTACCTGCTGATGCCAAAACGGGTTTTTCCAATTTCTCCATTCATTTGCTATCACCGTAAGGAAGGAAAAGTGAGAAAAAACAAACTTTTTCTTTTAACTTTCAATCGCCGCTTTTTCCATCTTCGTCGGAACGATGTATCTTTAATGAAGCTTAAATTCCAGGGTATTTAAATGTTACTTATTATCCCAGTTAGCCAAAAACTTTTCACTTTCTCAGCTTCCTCCTGCACATTCTTATCCAGATGAAAGCTTCTTTGTGGTGGCCATTGCTGACCGCTGCTCCACCGCTTTCAGAAAAGGGAGTTCAGTCAGCTGAGGAGGGTTCTCCTGGACCCCTGCTGGATCTCCCCTATCTTCAGTTACCTCTTCGGGGTAACTATAGCCCCCAAATCCAGCTGGATCGGGGGCACTCCGGTGGCGAGCGCAGCAGAAACCACGCACAATCGTGGATTCCTGCCGCCGCCGAAGCCTTGCAAACCAGAAGTCTGATAATCTATTATAGTGTTTTATGTTGGCATTCCATTAAGAGATTAACACTTATTGGCCAAGTAATAGAATTGACGAAGACAATATAATTCATTTGTTTGCCTTTCTTCAACTACAGACATCTTAAATTAAACCTATTTGTTTAATTTCAAAATACTAAAACAAAATGTATTTCATTTCATTTTGGTGCCTCTAAGAAGGAAGTGGTGCACAATATACGACAAAATCAAAATTGAAACAAAAACAAATATTCTACAAAACATTAAAATGCAATAGCTATTAAGATGAAGAATAGTTTGAAAGCTCTGTTGGATGGTGCAGCAAATGAATTAATTAATATCTTTTTTGTAGGTTGGATATTACATTTGATCACAGGAAATTTGTTTTGTCTTGAATGGAAGTAGATTCATTTTATTGAGACTGAAAATGCAGAATTTAAATCTTTGCTACAAGAAAGAGTGCAATATTGCATTAGGCACGGCTCCTCTTTCAGTTTCCTGTCTGAAAAATAGCATTGCAATGCTTTTATTTTCTGTTTTTATTGTATTAAGATGCTCTTAATATTTTATTTAAACAATAGTCATAACTACAAAATAAAGTATCCATGAATGTTAGTATTCTCTTTGCTATATCTTCTCAACATTCCCCCTATATTTTACACATATTCTAATTTATGTTTCTAAACCCACAAATCAGTAAAAACACTAAAATTAGTGTTAAGTTTTTTTTTACAGAGCAAGTGATCAACCTAACATAAGAGAGTTTGTTGTTTAATTTAGGAAATTGGGAAGAGATTCATCTGCCCCCGTAGGATAGGTGATATAATGAGATAACATCAAAATCCAACTTATAGCTCAAAAGAAAACACTATGTGGGAAAGGTGAACAGCTTTAATAGGTCAAACCAAACTGAGTAAATTTAGCATGCAATTATGTGTACATATACGGGGGAGGGATTAATAGCGCTAATTTTAGAACTAGGTCTCTAAAGAGCCATCATTGATTCTTATGAATTTAACTGCAAAAACTTTCATGACCACAAGTAAACACAATCATTTGGAATGTTTGCTGTTATCATCTACAACTCTTCCCCAAATCTCTTATTAGATCTTTTGCAGGTTATTCTGTTGGTAGATCCCATCTTAAATAATTTGTTGCTGGCATTAGCTGACCCTTTTCCCTTCTTATAGTTTAAGGATGAGGTTAGAGCAGAAGTGGGCCTTTTAGAGTCTTACAAACATAAGCAGTTGTTTTTTGTGGTTTTAATTGATACCTTGCATTTTATTGTAATTATTACCTTTTGATAAGTTTCCATTAGGCTTGGACACTCTATAATATAGCTAAATAAGTAGATAAATGCAGTACCAGTGAGATACATTTATTTTGTTCTGTTCATTAAATACTTTGGGATGAAGAGAGGATATTTTTACTTTCATTCTGTGGATTGGCTAGGTTCTATGATTCTAATTTCTTTTTATGATCCTGTAGTCCCTTAAAATTTGAGGTAAAGTCGGCACATGGAGCTGAGCATTTACTTGCCAGATGCCCTTCCTGATGCCTATGTGGAGTGGAATTCACGACACTTTCCCTTGAAAATTTAGGATGCTGCTTATTTCTACCATATGAAAGCTGATCTGGCTTAAAGCATTTCCACAATAGCAAGTTATAGCATCACCTAGCTACTGATATGGCAGTATATCACAAATGAAAACAGGCTTCATATCACCACAGCAGTGGCTGAGTGACCCCATAAAATGCTACTGGGAAATGTTCATATTCAGGCTGTTAGATCTGTTTCATGCTTCTGTTTTCTTAAATAATGCAGAACAATGTATTCATGATAACCAATAAAATGCAAAAAGGATATTAAAATATATGGTTATGTCATAAATCATTCAAACTATGAGTGGTATTTTGCAAAGTTGTCTCGTTATTTTCATTTAATTACTGTAACATATTTAAGGAAAGAACAATGTTTTATTACACAAGTTATTACTTTAATAATATCCAGCCAAAAGAAAACCAATGTGTTGGATAATGTTTGACAAGCATAGAACTCTTTAAAGTTATTGTTAAGGGAACATAGAGGAAACATGAAGTAGTTTAGTTTGTAAAACAATATTTAAGACCAAAATGGTCAAAATATATTTACACTGTATTACAATTTAAGATAATCCTCATAATCCCCTTCCTCCCAGCTGTTAGAATTATTTTATCAAATTTGGAAATGGAACAATATCACCTTCTATAGAGAATATTCAGTGGTGTTTTACTAAAGTAAGCTAATATGCCTGAATCAGAAATAAATGTATAATTAACCCTCTTTTCATGAAAAATTAACATTAATTTTATAGGATTAGTGAAGAAAAGTGTAATACCGGGTAGATTTAGCATCTTCTCTTGTTGTCTCAAGAGACCTTTAACACTCTTACAAGATTAGTGTTGCTCGTGATTCATCCTCACCATGCCTACAGAAATAGTGCGTTGCTTCTGACCATCAAAGACACTTTGCTAATTATCAGCTTTTATAAATGAACGCAAAAAATTAGAATATAAATATAGTCGGAAAATAGTTTGTAGGGTTCTTATGGGAACAAGATAAAATATGCTGTTCTTTCAAAGAACTGAAGGATTGCTGAATTAAACTTTGTTGGTGACTTACCAGTATTAAGATTATAAATGAAGAATTTATCTGGTTGCAGTAGTTGACTTTGACTGGTACATGGCTCTTTACAAGGATATTCTAAAGATTTATCTATAGATATCTTAAAAAATGTAACTTTGGTAAAAACTATGCATTGAGTTATAGAAAAGACTTTGAAAAATAGAATCTTTCAGGAGGAGATGAGATTGAGAAAGGGGGTGGGGGTGACTCTAATCAGCACCACTATGCCAATTAGAAGTAATATTGTTAAAATATATATCTTCTTTATATATTTGTGAGGATATAGTTTGTATTTGTAAGAGTGCTTGAAAAGAAGTTTGTGCAAACCAGATACGGTGTAAGCTTATAAAATAGGAATGAACGTTCTTTGGAGAAGGAGAAAAATCACAAAGAAATTCTTTGTCCTCTAAAAGTCAATTTCTCTGTCTCTGTCTTTCTCTCCCTCCTTCCCTCCACCTCTCTCTCCCTCCCCTCTTTCTCCCTCCTCCCTCTCTCTGTGTCTACTGAAGAGAAAGGAATTCAGTCAGTTTGAGGGCAGGGTATCTTTTCATTCTGAACAAATTGGTTAAGAAATTTTCTCTTCTGTGCTTTTACTCACAAAATCACAAAAATCATGGAAAATGATAGTGAAGCTTTCCAGTTGCCTAGAACTAAACTGTTGCATGACGACCTAAGGGACTTACTAACTACAGCTGCGCAAAGTAAAGCATTAAAGAGATGTTCTGCAAAATGTGACAGCTCTAGCAAAACCACTTCAGAAATTTTTCCAGGTTTTTCTTCAAATTTTTCTTCACTCACACTTTAAGATCACACTTAAATCATAAGCAAAACAAAGTGGCTGTGCATGGACATGCAAGCAGAAATAGTTAAGAATAAATGTCTTGAATCAGCTTGCAAAAGATATTGTTGCTTTAAGGTTTGGAAAAAAGACTAATGTACATTGGGAACTATTTATTTTAAGAGGTTTGCATGGCCCTAGCATGAACCCACTTGGTGATACAGCTTTTAAGATTGGCAGGACAAGCCATTGACTTCTCTTTGGAGTCCTTATTATTGACCTTGAGGAAGAGAGTCTTCCCCTGATTCTGTATCATGCTTTGAAAAGCACTTCATAATTCTTTCCTGTGTCAAAAAGAAATGAAATTTATTTTCCAGCTAAGTCTTTGAGTTGTGCTAGTAATTTTAATTGCTTTCATTTATTTTCAATTGCTTAAAATTATTTTTCTATACTTTAGGCTGTTAGCCGACAATAGAGAAAGGTGTTTATTAATTGGGGAAAAAAGCAACAATTAATAATAGTAGTCTTTCTACTTTCAGATCCTTGAATGTGAGTGGTGTTATGATAAATGCAAATAATTTCCAGGTTTATTGTTGGACACAAGGATTGTTACAGTGTCATTTCTATCAGGAAATTTTGAAAATAGAAGGAAGTATTTCTTGGGTACTTGATTATTGCTTAAAAGTAGCAGACAGAGGAAACAGGCAGCATTTTCAATGTTAAACTAAAACCAAGAACACAGAGGGATAACCTCAAATTGACAGGATAAAAGTTCAAAAGTCATGTTAGAAAGAGTTAACAGAAAGAGTAGTGGATGCTTAGAACCAACTTCAGCAGACGTAGTGGGTTAATCATCACTTACTTTGGAATAAACATATGTCTATCATCTAACACAATTAAAAATAAATAAATACAAAATTAAAATAATAATAATTAAAAAGTGATAGTCTAAATAAATTAAAAATACAAAACATGAACAAAAAAACTCAAAGGGCTTGGTGAATCAGTGGGTCTTTTTCTGCCATAAGTTTTCTATATTTCTGTTTGTATTTAAGGATAAAAGATGAGAAATGAGGTAATATTTCCATCTTATCTTCAGTGTTGTGGGATAACTAGTGAAAAGGTGATATCTAGTGTTTAATGAAGCAGAAGATAAGCCAAAGATAGCATAAGGTCTGTACAACAAATATTAAAAAAAACCAACAATGTTGATATATAGTACTTTCTTTCATTTTACACTCTTTTTTGTTTATGTTAAGCTAAAGGTTGCATGTCAGCATAACTGAAGCAATGTATTTTCTACTACTTCACAAAGGGAAAAGAGCACAACTCTTCTGTCCTTCTGTACATCTGGAATAAGTATAGATTATTGTTGTTGTTGTTGTTGATGATGATTTTAGAAATGTTTCTTAAAGCTTGTGATAAGTGTGTTATGTAAACCAGATAAGCAAAAGTTTGTGATTTTTTTTCTCAAGTTTGGATATAGGAGAATATACCATATATGTGGCAAAATTGGCTCCTTTCTGCACATATGCATTCTACCATAGAAAGCAATTGGCATTTCATCTAAATCATAAATAATTTAAGTGATCTTACAATCTAGGCTAGTTTTGATCTCTAATCTATCAACATGTGTATTTCTCAGTCCTGGGAACAGCTCAGTCCTGGGAACAGTGGAATAATAATAATAATTTAAAACAAAGCCAGAATAGTGCTGGTTTACTATTGAGAACTGCTGCAGTTGACATCAATATGATTATGCATCCATGGTCAGAAATGATAGATTTCAATTTGAAATTATTTGTGAGCTTCACACTTCTCATTTTTGAAATTAGATATGGTATGTTGATGACCTGGATTTCAATTCAGCAGACATTTACATACTGAACAGTGGGCCATTCATTATCACATTTATTCAAACATTATGGTATCAATTGCAACCCATTTGTTCAGTACAAACATTTGAAATAATATGAGTGATGCATGAAATTGGTTAATGGTTAAATTGCCTCCCTCTTGTCTTCTACTATGGCCTGCTGTTTTTCATTCCTCTGCTCTTATTTCATCAATTAACTTCACTGACTTTATTTTGGTACCCATCAGCCTAAAAGCTTGCTTTTCACATTCTCCTCATATTTCAAAAATCAATTTATGGAATTGGGATAGCAGAGTAGATTAAGAAGCACATTCTTGTAATATGTAACTAATAATATGCATCTTGGATACCCAGTTGTGATTTAACTATTATGTGGCTACATCAATATATAATGATACCCTTTCTTAAATAATATGCAGTCCACCATTCTTTCAGTTACCTTTCCTGTAAGAGTTATTTGGTGAACATTGTTTCCCTTTTCTTACATTACAAAATAGAACAATTGAAACTGCATTCATTATTTATCTGCAAATATAGTATTCCCAGATGAAACTGGTTTAAGAAAAAAAAATGATATGAACTGAGGTGATTTGGCTTGGAAGGTTACCATGCTACCTCACTGGACAATTTCTCTATTTTGGTTCCACTGGCTCGTCTTGCAATCCGAACGGGCAGGTCCATCTGATTTACTAATATTATTTTAGTATCCATTTCTGCCATCACCAATATGTTACAGTGGGCAGGAATCAGAGACATTCACAGGAGAAGGCTCCATTAAAGGATTTTAAAAAAAAATTAATAATGTAAAATGATAGCAATTTCTGTGTTGTATACATGCACACAAATTGGGTTGGTGTGTATAATGGGGTGTCCCTGGCACTCAGTGCAGTGGGATTATTCTTCAACAAACTGAAGCGAGACATGAACAGGAGACTCAACGTAGCATAAACTAAAATGTGGAATGCGGGGTGAATCTCAAAAAACGTTATCTGGTAACTGGGAAGAATAATTATATATATATATATAGTTATATATATAATTATCACACCATCTCCTTTTGAGGTGAACACACTATGCAAAAACAGAAAAAGAAATAAGTGGTAAGCAAAGGAAGAATGTTTGCTGATAAGAGAATGAAAAGAAAGACTGAATCTAGTTTATATCAGGCCAATGCATTACACTTCCCCGTGTGTTTTATCAACGCAAACATCCTTGTTTCAGTCATGTCATACATTATTTATACTTTGTCTTTCCAGCCCTTTATTGTTGATCTCATCAACTCAAGCTAGACACAGTTCTGTCTGTCTTCTCCTCAGTTGATTTTACCTTTCTTTCATATATTTATTTTGCAATTTGATTGCAAATATATACCAAAAAAACCTCAACATATGTTTTGTATTTTTGCTAACTTATTTATTACATTAAGTTTTGACTCTATCTCTTCTGCTGCATTCAACTTGCTTTTGTATTTTTCCTGACATTGTCTTGCTTTCATACAAAGTAAGAAAGTCAGTAAGAAAATATATGTAGCTTTATATATAGCTGATTTCATTTCTTTCAAGAAATATTCCTTGAAACAAATTTCCTTTTTGTTCTAATTTTATACCATTTATGTATAACTTACAGCTGTTCACTTTGTTTCATCTATTAAATATAACTACCTACCTAAGTTTTCTACACTTTCATTTCATACCAGCCTCTTCAGTCAGTAAAGTTCTTGGCTGACTTTAAAAGATGTAAAACTCTCAGAAGAATGTAATGCATTGTGAGGAGTCATAATATCTTCGTTTTGTAAATTATGCTAAAATGGCTTTATATGCTGAAGATTTTAAAGGGGTTGAGTTAATGATCAGTGGTTGTTTAGTCAATTGCAAAGAAGGTAGAATTGTTTTAATTGGACTAGTGGGAACAAGCTGTTCAGATAATATGAATAACAGTTCCAAGGTATAAAAGAGACAAATAAACGAAACTACAAAATTCAGAGTGATGGTGATAATAGAAGAAGTGGATACCGGACTAAACATTCCCTTTAAAAGTTGGGGTGGGGAAATGAATTCATATATTTGCAGGACCAATCATTTGAATGTTTTTTTAAGCATCTTTGGAAGTGGCTGCAATTTTAATAATTTGGAAGAGTGATTTTCATGCTAGATGAGAATTGCGGTCTTTTCTAGTTCTTTCCTCAGTCATCAGTAGGTGCTTATTTATGATAAATCTATTATCATAACTTGTTATAATCCACATAGTACATTGTGGTATATTTTAAATTAAGCATATTTGTTATCATAATTGTAGCTGAAATAGAGCAAATCTTTGAGAAGGGGGGGAATTGCAATTATTGTGTTGAATCTGAAATGAGCAACCCTATGCTTGAAAATAAAACAAGTAAAAAACAAAACAAAACACTGAGCATACAAAAACGATGTAGATTATTGCATTTATTATTATTGTTCGGTAACAAAAAACTTTTCCTACCAAATAATCAGCATATGTTACTTTCACTGTTGCTTTGTGTTTTCAGTGTGGAGTTAATCATCTTTGTGACAGTATTTACAAAAATTATCACGTTGTACTTTCCTCATCAGTATTAAATATAAGGATAACCTAATCTAATACTCGCAATGCATGGGAAAGATATTTAAATTATCCATGAGAGTGACTATAAGGAGAGTTGCTTTCCTTATAAAAGAAAAAGAAAAGAAAAACTCCCAAGAATGGAGAACCCCAACTGTTCTAGACAGAATATTCCAATTGTTCAATGTTCTACAGATCTTAGCATCACGACATATTTCCTTATATTTTAGATAAATCTGTATAATGGAAACTTGTATCCATTATTTCTGAATCTA
The DNA here is from genome assembly GCA_004320025.1 of Laticauda laticaudata. NCBI lineage: Eukaryota > Metazoa > Chordata > Lepidosauria > Squamata > Elapidae > Laticauda > Laticauda laticaudata. The sequence continues at coordinate 10,154 of BHFT01064631.1, read as the reverse complement.
GCTCCTGCGGCAATGGGAAATAGTTCTTCAGCATCTTCTGTATACAGCAACAATTTTGGGTACCCAAGCACTTAATTATTTCAGTCATTCATCCTGACCAGTCACAAGTTTCTTCTGCATGTCAGCCTAGGCAACATTCTCAAATTCTTCTTTCATCTTTGCCTCCCTGTTCCAGGTCTGTTTTAATTTCTGCAAATAGGTAACCAGAATTGTGCTTTGTATTCCAGATTTGGTCTCATCAGTGCAGAGTAAAGGGGAGTAAAAACGCACCATGTCAGTGAGCAGTTTTAACCAGTTCACATATTCCCACTTGCTAGAAACATGGCCTAGTAATTACTGAGCAAAATAATATTTCTCTATGAGATGGAACCTTAATGACCACACAGAAAGATTGAATAGCTTATAAATATTCATAATTTCAGAACCAAATATATTGCAGAACTGAGTTAGTTGAAAGACTTAAAAGAGAAGTAAAATAATCCATGTGAGGGTTCATCTTGCTGAGCCATAGGATGATATCTCAGGATTTTATGAAAGCCTTTTTCCTCCCCAGGAACCAAGGCATAGCAATGTATATAATACAGCCATAAATAACTGCTATTTATAGTGATATCATAAACTAGCTACAGCATTTCTGTCTTCTTTATTTTTTAACATTGAAAGGAATCTTCATTGAGTTTGTTGAACAGTGTTTTTTTGGTTTAAGTGTAAAATTTGTATTAAGTTCAGAATTCCTTTTAAAATCATATTAAATCTTATAAAATATGTAATTAAAATTTAAAAGTTGATTTTAATGTTTAAAATGAGAATATTTTTGTATTACAAACATAATTTATTACACATTTTAAAGTGAGGATGGCCGTATAAGCCCTGCAACAAATTCAGTTCAAGTTGCTGATTATTTTTTGGGACTTTTGAGCAGCAGGTGAAAAAGTGTATATAGCAAGATGAGAAAGTAAGTCTTAATAACATATGAAAGATGTTTTAAAGATCTTTGTAACACATTTCTTTACTACGTAAGAAACAGATTCCCTTATATTTATTTAATTTTTCTTTTATTTTTCATTTTCACCTCAAAATCTCATTTAACATTTGAGCACCTGGCACATTTAGAATTAAACAGCAAAATAAGAAATACTTTCTTTGAAATAGCAACCTGTTTAATAATCTGTCTATTTTGGAGCCATGAAGGCATGGTGGTTAGAATGTAGTATTGCAGGCTAACTGCCCACAGTTAGGAGTTTGATCCTGAAAGTCTCAAATTTCATCGTACTGAGGTTGGTAAAATGGGGATCCAGATTGTTGGAGGCAATATGCTGACATTTGCAAACTGTTCAGAGAGTGCTGTAAAACACTAAGGAATACGTTAAAAGCCATTTTTCAATGGAAATGCTTTAGAGTATTTCCACTGAAAAGCTTCAGTATGATAGGCAGATATTAAAATGAGTTAAATCTGGAATGACACCTTGCTGGGTTGCCAGAAGCATATGATTGCATACCACAAGGATGTTTCCAACTTTCTTCCTTTGTTTAAGATGAAGGATACCCAAGAAAAGGTTAAAAATAGAACGCAGATATATTTTGCAATGTGAGAAATGGTGGTTTGTCTAAGAAGAAATGGTGGTTTGTCTACTGTAGCATAACTGTTTTTCAAACTCAGCATTACTTGTATTATTGAAAATTAAGCATTCTGATAGTATTGAATTATTTAGATAAATTAAAAAAAGAAAATATGATAAAAAGTGTTCCGTCCGGAAAAACGCGAGGTAGACCGGGTTCCAACAACAAAGTCTTTATTAGTTAACAGCAGTTGAAAAAACGGGAACGATTGACTTCAAGCCGGCGGCAGCCTTTATATAGGGTTTCGGCCTGCTGGCTTGTAGCCAATGGACAGTATTTAGTTTGTCGCCTTATTGAGCAGCTTCGTGCGAACTGGTTCTATTGAACCAATTCCCAATCAGGTTTTTTTAGCCAATTAGAATCCTGTATTAGGGAGTCTACTATTCTTTATACAGAACACCCCTTCCCCTCTTGGTTTTAGTCCTACATGCGTGACGTAAGTCGTTGCAAGGTAGGTTGGGGCTTCTTTTGGACTCGACTGGACTTGCGCAGTTCAGTTCTGCTGAAGACTTTGACTGTTTCGGATGGGTTGCTGTCTCTCCGGTCCCTTCTCCCATGGAACCGCCTTGGCAAGAGTGAGTCAGCCATTTCACTTGCCGCCTTGAGTTTCTTAGGCCGGCGGTTTTGCCGCTCCCTCCCATTTTCTCCGCCGGCAGCGTCAGGCTGGCCGGCTGGCTCTTCGAGTGGACTTCTTCTCGCAAATTTTCTTCTAACTGTAAGTCTCTTTTTGCTCTTTTTGTTTGTTATTGTATTCTGTGTTTAATTTAAACGGTTCTTTATTATTTCTCGTATTTCCCCTCCCTCTTTGGTTTGATTTTCAATCATTTTTTATTATTTGTTGTTGTGTGTTTTTGTACTTCTTTCTATGTTTCGGGACCGAAGCTGTCTATGTGCCAGCTTTTTTCGCCATTCCCTTGCCATCGGTCTCGTTAGTCGGTGAGGACTTGGGGGCTGTATTTGTGTGATTGTTCCTGGAAAGCCATTAATGGCAGTCCCCGGTAAAAATTTTTTTGCATTAGACGAGGTTGCCCGATCTTGCAAATGTCATGGAAACGGGTGGAGAGTCGGGGCGGGTGGTTCAGATGTATAGTTTGATTGGTGCAAAATCTGCCTTAATTGCGACCCAGTTTTCTTTCCCAATTTAGTTAGTTTCCGCCGGGCTTTTATTTGTTATAGTACTGGCGCTGTGATATGCTGGAGGGTGAGTAGGCCGATTTATTTTATCTTGGACATCCCCAATGTCCATTTTTTCTTAACCCTTCTTTGGTAAACCTGACCATTCTCTCTGCCCTACCGTTTGCAGCGTTGGGGTGAACCGGCGCGGTATAGGCATGTCTTATTACCTAGGGGACTACGGTATTGTTCAAATTGGATACTCATTAATTGTGTTTCGTTTCGACCACTAGGACGTCCGGGCAGGCCATGGGTGTTGCGAAGAGTTTGTTCAAGTAGTTTAATAAACGGTTTCAGTTGTCTTGCATGGCATAATTTTAACCTCCAGCCAATTTGAGTATGCATCTACGACAATTAGGAAGGTATTGTCCCTCAGAGTAGGACCCGCAAAGTTCAATATGGATTCGTGACCAGGGGCTTGTGGAATTTCTTCCATCCTCATGGGTGCTTGTAGGTGGGGAAGGCCTGGTTCTTTGGCATTGGTTGCAAGAATTTACCCAGTATTCAATGTCCCTATCTATTACCGGCCACCAGACATTAGCTTCTAGCAAGGCTTTTCATTTTAAACAATTCCCAGGGGTGGCTTCATGAAGCATACCCAGTAACCTTGTTTGTACATTTGCGGAGGGATAACTACCGATCACCCACAAACAAACAACCTTTTTTTTAATTGAGAGTTTGGTTTGTCTTGGTCCGGAAAGGTTTAAAGTTTTCGTTTTTTGATTTTCCGGGCCAGCCTTTACCTTACCCAGTCAGTACATGGCAGTCCAATGGGTCCCTTGCGGTGGGCGTCTGGCGACATTATTTTGCAGATATGGTAGGAGTTCGGGGCATGTCTCTATCTGCAAGGTAGTCATCATCAGTGCCGGCGTCTTCCTCTATAGTCGGTAATGGTTGCTCTGCTCAATGCATCTGCATGTGAAATTTGTTCCGGGCGATGTGTCAGAGTATAAGAGTAAGCTGCTAGGAATTACTGACCAGTCTAAGTCCTTTGCGGGGACAAAATTTTGGTGTTGGGCTTGTTTCCTGCCAAAATTCCCAGTAGCAGTTCTATGTCCATTACTTATCAAAAACGTGCTTCTTCCATATAGATATTTGTGAAGCGTTACTCCTGGTGACGGATTGCAGGGCTCTCTGTCCAATTGACTATAATTACGGTTCGGTTTTAGACAGAGTCTTTTGAATAGTAGGGCATGGGTGCCTCTCTCCCATCTGGCAATTGGATGGCTCAGGAGCCACCGACTCCAAACGGTGAGGCGTTGCAGGTCACATCAATGGAAGTTGTGTACTAACTGTGATAAGAGAACGGTGTTCGATGTTCATAAGTTTTTTATTTTTTGGAAGGCATTCTTTTCTCTATAACCCCAAGTGCCCAAATTGTTTTTTTATCCAGTAATCGGTTGTAATGGCTCCACTATTGTCGCTTGTGTGGTAGAAACACCGTTATAAAAATTTATTTAGGTCCCACAAAATGCCTGCAGTGCAGTTTGTTCCTTGGTTCTGGTGCGTCTTTTAAATAGCTTTGACTTTTTTGTCAGAGGCGTGTATACCCGCTCTCCAATCTATTAATGTAGCCAGGAATTCGACGCGATCAGTCATTAAGCAAGCATTTTTCTTTTTTTACTTTTAAGGGCCAATTCTCTGAATTTAGTTAGTACATCTTTTAGTCTTTTTTTTAAGTTCGGTCGCATGCTTTGCCGAAATTTTAGAACGTCGTCGAAGTATTTGGTACGACCCCTTTTATTTACCATTTCAATAGGCGTTCCATTGAGGCTCTTGGAAAACGCTGGGGCTACACTCACTCCAAATTGGAGTCTGTTTGCATTTGCAATGCCCCCTTTGTGGGTCACTATTGTTTTGTGCTTCAGCCGTTTAAGGAGTTCTACTGGCAGCTGTGGTAGCTTGCCGCTAGATCTAGTTTAGCTGAAAAACTTTCCTCCCCCAAGAGAATGTAAATAAGTGTTGTATACGGACTGGCCAACCGGGTTTGCGCTTTGTTTGCAATGTGTGGTGTCAGGGTAGCCTGTAGTCACCCACAGATTCGAAACGATGCGTCTGCGTTTAATTGGTGTTACGATTTGGCGTTTCCCATTAGCATGGTCAACAGTGTTCTAAAACCCCTTGGTTATTAATTTATTAATTAATTTATTTAGTTTTTTCCTCTATGTTTTGCTTTCAGAAGCAAAAAGGAACTTGTCTGGCCTTTAGTCTTCTAGGGCTACCTGGGTCTAGACAAAAAGAAAATTGGGGTCCCCCAGCCTACCTGCTAGGGAGCCATCGAAAACGTCCTGGAACTCTTGGATCAGGTTTTTTCCCAGTCGGTTGCGGCCACCCGGTTTACTCCAGGTCATCCGATGCCCCAATGGTGCGAACATCGATTTGCCCCAGGGAGGTTTGGTTTGATCTCGCGTTGACTATTGTCAATGGTAGTACTTCGACATGTTGTTTGTAGGCGACTCGGAAATTCTAGGCGTACTACAGGAATGTCGGTTTCCTTGGTAGTCCTTGAGGGTTAATTTTTGTCCTCTGGGAGTTCTTTGAGTTTTGATATCTGCACAGTTGTTTGATTGTGTCCATTGACACCATTGATAGGAAAGACTAGAGTCTACCTTCCATTTCGCAGGACTGCCTTCTTATTTTTACAATTATTTTTACTTTCTTTCCGCTTTCCGGCTGAGCGCTTCCGATTAGTGAAAGTCTGATGTTGTTTTTCTCGGTTACTGGCTCGCTTGTTCCGCTTGCCAACTTGTCTCGGTTTGTTTTGGCTCAGCTTGTGCAGGGGAGTTGCTGCGTCTCTTTGGGCTGTAATTTTTTTTATTCCTGGCAGATCTTTCTCGATATGCCCTCTTTTCTTGCAGCCTCTGGCAAATGTTGCACTGAGTAATCTGAATTCGGCTCAGGATGGTTTCCTCTGCCAAGCAGCGCATTCCCGCCAATTCTTTTTTCGCGCCCTTGTTTTGTTGGCGTTTATAAGGCGGTGGACTTCATCGCCTTCTTCCCCGGATTCTGACATCCTTCGTCAAAATCTTCGTGGTGAGTTGATGGCGGGGAAAATTGTTTCTTCCTCTGGCCAGCGCTCGTTTCGTCGTTGTTCGCGTTTCATCTGTTTTCATTTTCAATTTTTTCGGGGCTTCAGCCGGCTGTGCTTCTTGCGATGGCTCGGCTACGTTTATTGTTGGTTTATTTTAGCCAGCTTGCTCTGAAATTAGAGTCTCTTTAAACCCAGTATTACTTCAATCCTGCATTCGCTTCATCTAAATCCAGAAACTGCACGCTCCCCCTAGTGTCGGAGGGCTTTCTGGTCTCTTAGGTTAAAATTTCATGCCGCTTTGATAAGGTTTGACACCACCAGTGCGTAGTGAGCCTTAGGCATTCTTTTGGAGCTCTGGCAAGTCCCCATTTGTTTCACATCTCGGCTTCGCTTAATGCCTTGGCCATTTTGAAGATTGTGGGGCCACAATTGTGTCAAAACAGCTCTCTTACGCTTTGGTCTGAGATCTCTTCCCATTCCGTTACTTTACAAAAATACATCTGGAAACGGTTTACGTAGGATTCCCAATGTCCTCTTCATTTGAGATTGAAGGGCTGCAGGTGCCGTTATTTTCCAGCCATTGGTCTTCAAGTCTGTTTTATTGGTTGCCGCGTGCCTCAGTCTCGCATTTAGGACGATCCCATCCTCGTCGCCAGTGTTCATCCGGGAAAAACACGAGGTAGACTGGGTCAACAACAAAGTCTTTATTTAGTTAACAGCAGTTTGAAAAACGGAACCATTGACTCAAGCCGCGACAAGCCTTTATATAGGGTTTCGCCTGCCGGCCTGTAGCCAATGACAGGTATTTATTTTGTCGCCTTTTGAGCAGCTTCGTGGATTGCTTCCTATTGAAACCAATCCCAATTCAGGTTTTTTAGCCAATCAGAATCCTGTATTAGGAGTCTACTATTCTTTATACAGAACAAAAAGGACTCCAAAAGTTGGTCTCCAAATAATATCATGAAAGGACATTAAAATGAAAGATATTGCTTATTCTGAATAAAAGGATATAATTAATGACTTTTAAAATGTACCATAATTAATAGGTCTGAGTGAAATCATCCATGTGGGAGCATTTATGCCTGAAGATGCATGTCTGGATAGTACTGGAGGCTATGCTGAGCCCTTTCTGTGATTAAGACACTGGGTTCAACTTTGTAAAACATCTTTTAGTGTGTTTTTTCCCAGTGCTAGTAATTGAAATCTAAATTCTTAATTTTACATATGTGCAAATCTCTAAAATCTTGGAAATACTGACATGGAAAGAACTTTGGAATAGATAGTTATAGATAGGTTTAATGAAAATGCAAACCATAGCTCTGTGAAAAAGTCATTTCCTTGCTGATAATCGTTTTTGGAGACATGCCTAGGAGCTGCATGAGAATATGGCCTCTGAATCTTCTGGACGATGTGTGACAGGGTCCTGCTCTCATGTGACTTCCAGAGGCTGTGCGAGATAACACCACATTCTCATGTGGCCTCTGCAGCCTCCAAAAAATGTGGAAAGTTCTCACCTCATTTTTGGAACTTCCAGAATTTACACAAGAATGTGGTGTTTTGTCACATGCCCTTCAAACTCTTTGGGAATTTTGCAAGAAGGTCCTGCTTTCGTGTGGCCTCTGGAGCCTCAAAAAAAGTGCACATGAACAAGGTATACTTGCTTGCTTTTTTCGGAGACTACACAGGAACTTTCTCTGAAGTTTTCCAGGCTGAATGCTACCTGAAGCTGCCTGGGATAGGCATTTTTTTTCTGAATGACAAAGACAAATTTAAAAAATACTTAGAATGATGTAGGTTTATTATTAAATGTGTATACCACTCATCTTTACTCTCCAAAGTATTATGAATTGTTTCTCTTTTATTGTGGAGATGTGGAGGGTCGCACTTCAGCAGAGTCAAGCTCGGCATTACTGTATCTGAATTGTTGACCAGTCAAGCCCAAAAGGTTCACCTTCATTGATCTAAGATCAATTCTGGCTTCAGTGATTTTAGCAAACTATGTCTATGTGCTCCCAGAAACATATCCCATAAAACTGCTGCTTGGAGAGAAATATATATAAAATACACAAACACACACACACACACAATTTTCTTTCTGAAAACAAATAATTTTGAAATCAAATAACAGTAATATAGAAAACTAAAATACTGAATAATTTCTGGATAAAAGGCCTCTATAACTATAGTTATGAAAGAAAGAAGTAAGGGTCTCTTGTTTTAAAATTCAGTGTTGATCAATCATATTTCTCTGCAAGTAGAAACTGATCATGATTACTCTACTTTTTAATGAATTGCTGGAGTTAGTGTGATGTTTTCTTCTCTATTTGGATATGATGTACCTGATAGTTCCAATAAGTTTTAACAACATGTATCAAAGACTAATCATCATATTGTCACTGTTTTCTGCAACATGTAAAGATACATGATTCATGTTGACAAGTATAAATTTTATTAGAATGATTTGTAATCCTTATTTCTTCAATAATGCAGAGAGATAAAAGTAAGTATCATTTGTGTAAGATATAGCCACAGGGATTCTTAATATTTGTAGCAGAAAATTAATAGTTTGTAAATTGTTTTGTTGGATGTTTATCTCATCCAAGCTGGAATTAAATTTTAAATTTCTTTTAAAGAATAGTACACATGTGTAAATTTGAAATCTCTTTTTAAGAACAGCACACGTGTGTATTCATGTTTTAAATTATTGTTTCATTTTGTGGTTTCTGATAATACATTGGAATGGGAAAAACGTGAATAATCTTTAAAAAATGAAGCTATTGTTTGTTCACAAATCAAATCAACTACCAACAGCTGCCCTCATGGCTTCCTCATCCAGCTAAATTAATGCTTAAGGCCTCGAGTTGAATAGTCTTCTGGGGAGAATGCGGGCATTAATTTTCAATTCCTATTCAGTATAGGGTTTTTTTTTAAATGCCAAATCCTATTTAATGTGTTCTTGTTGGGTTGAACACTGTGCAAATTTATTCTGTGATCCGTTTGACAAAATTCATACTGTTCAAGTCATGTACAATTTAAAAGTGAAACATTCACTTTGGAAAAAAACAATGTGCACCTTTCTTTTTAACTGCAATTTAAGTTTTGGGGGTGGGGGGGAGATGAACTTTCCTGTGATGGTTGTAATTATTTAAAGCATTTTTAAACTGCTTCCCATGAAAACTCTTGAAGCGGTTTGTAATAATATTTAAAAAGGTTAGATAGTAAGTTGAAACAAATTGATAGAAAATATATATGAACAAGAATAAATAATAATAACATAAACAATAAAACAATAGGAAAGAAAAGTGTCAATAAGGAACATTAAAATAACCAGCACAGCATATAATTCATCAATATATCATGAAAGGTCTTGGGGAATAAAATTCCTGATTATTTGCTATTCCTAGTTGAACTGACTTTTCAAAGTTGATTTTAGATTTTAGAATAATAGCCCTCCAAAGATTACTTTAAATCTGGAGGCACTCCGCAAATTACAAATGTAACCATATCCACAAGATATTAAACAAAACTCACTGTGACAAATAAACTAACCCTGTTTAGTGTTTTATCTAGACTGAACTTCAGCTTGGTGGTTTCTTCTGGTCCATTTTGAAAGATGTACTCTGATTCCCGAGTTCTGCTTCACTTAGAACATATACAAGGGAAAGTTAAAACTGGGTGCATGAGCATACTATTGCTGTTTTATTGGACATTTGAACTAGTTTCATTCAGTAGATTTATGGAGACATTAAAGTGCCTGGGAATGTATGTGGGTTACTGTAGAGTCCTTACAGCATGGGATCATATAGAAATCTCTCAGCCTTTTGGAAATGTCCACTCAGATATAAATGGCCTGTACCTAAGCTGAACAACTTATTGAGAAGAGTATTATAATTAAGGATAGTGAAAGCTTCTGAGAGGTTCAGAGAATTAATAAGACTCGCAGCAGTGCCTCTTTCTGCTTTAGCGAAAAATCAATGATTTCGGCAACTGAAAAAGTTTCTTTGTCAAATTTGTGGATCATCCTGAACTAAAACAGATTTAGAAACCTGTATCATACACAAGTGTCAATGTTTGGTAAATGTCACACTTTGGAGGAGATTGGTCAACAAAGTAGGCTTCAATCTTCTGGATAGGCTTTTTCCAATCACAATAAACATTGCAGCATTAATTAAAGGGATTTTTTACAACATCTGGGGTGTAACTGATAATATTTTATTTTTATTTATTTATTTATTTATTTTGATTTGTCAATTGCTTACAAGACAATAGGTATAAGTATATACATAGTTATGAATACATGAAATGGGTACATATAAGAAAAATAAAAGAA
>BHFT01064622.1:0-10572 GCA_004320025.1 Laticauda laticaudata | reverse complement strand
TCCGCTCCAAATGTTTTGGGCTGCCCAAAACTTTTGCGCGAAAATGTATCCAATTCGTCCGTTCTGCATCCACTACGCATCCGCTACGCATCCGCTATGCATCCGTCTGCATCCGTTACGCATCCGCTATATCCGCTAGGCATCCGCTGCGCATCCGCGCAACTCCATCTGACCGGACGCAGGGAGGAAGTGGAACGGACGCGCGAACGGAAGCAGAACGGGATGCCTAACGGATGCAGAACGGAAACAAAGCGTTTAAAGCAGAAAAAACATTCGCAGAGGGAGACTATCTCGGATATTAAGGATGTCTACAGGATTGCTAGAGGATGCCTAGAGGATGCCTAGAGGATGCAAAGGGAACACCTATACTGCCTATAAAAAGGGGGAGCAACTCATCTGCATCTCACTTGCAGCCAGCAGCCCAGCTGTGCAGACCTCTGCAGCCTTCATCTGACTCTTCCACAGCATCCAGTCATGTCCACCGTGGATTGCGACCAAAATCCTTTTGGCAGCCAACACCCTTCTGCAACACTGCGAAACCATCTACAGTTCTCTGTGAACAGTACTACGGGAAGAAAAGGAGGCACCAAAAAAAAGTCTGGCTCCAAAGATGGGTTGGCCAGAAGAGCACAGTACGTACTTTACGACAAGCTGATGGTGGAGCTTCAGGAGCGAAGAACACTCGGGCGTTCCAGAACTTCATGAGGATGCCTCCAGCCAGTTTGATGAACTTATGCAGCGCCTGACACACAGGTGACCAAGACAAAACACCAACTTCCCATCCAGCCTTGAACCTGGGCTCAAGGTGACACTCACTCTGGCGCCACCTGGCCTCAGGGACCATCTACAGGAGCATGCAGTACAGCTGGAGGGTGCCACCAGCACCATCAGCATTTGTCGTCAGCAAAGTGGTGCAGGCCATCATCGAAGAATACAAGGAGGAGCTCCTCCAGTGCCCCTCCACTGAAGAAGGCTGGGAAAGTTGCAGAGCAGTGGTATCAGAAGTGGAACTTCCCCACACCGTTGGAGCCATCGATGGCAAGGCACGTGGGCTGCAAAGAACCAGCCAACTTTAGGCGTCCACTTATCACAAACAACAAGGGCTTCTTCAGCATCATCCTCTTTCGCCATGGTCGATGCTGACTACAAGTTTATGTACATCGATGTTTCAGGCAACGGCTCATCTCAGATGGCCCAAGGTATACAATGCCAGTCACCTCAAGATGGGCTGGAAAGCAACCTTCATTGTGGGCTTTCCCAGATCCAGACCTGCTCCAACGACACGCAAGATGTGCCCTACTTCATCGTAGGGGATGACACCTTCTCCCTCACATACCTACCATCATGAAGCCCTACACCTCCAAATACCTCACCCATTGAAGAGAGGATCTTCAACTGCAGGCTGTCCAGGGCAAGACGGGTGGTGGAGAATGCCTTTTGGCATCCTGGCAACAGGTTCCAGGTACTTCTCACCAACATGCAGCATCGCCCAGAGACCATTGAGGAGGATCGTGGAAGCTTGCAAGCATCCTGCCACCAATCTCATGCGCACCCGCTACCCAGTGTTGCAGAACAGGCTCGTGGACCTCCAACAAGGCAATGGGGACATGGAGCCTGGGAATGGAGGCGATGGCGAAACCTTGATAGACACTGAGGATGTGCAAGGCCCCAACCAGAGCCTCAAGTGAGGCGAAGGAAGCAGCGCAACCTCTTGAAACACTGGTGCAACTCCCCAGCTAGAGCGGTAGAGTGGCAAGACAGGATGGTAGATGCTTAATGGATGCTTCCTTCAGTCTGTCTCATCACACGGATGAGATTGGGCCATGTATGTTTGATTGGCCTACAATGAACAGGGCGTTTAAATAAAAGAGTTGTGTTTATGTTGACATGTGTGGATAATTTATTACATTATTATTTGATTAATAAAGGGCCGTAGGTGTGGCACCTGGGAGGGTGGACCATACAGTCCCACTATGCTTGCACTGGAGGTTTATCTATCCCACAAATATTACCCATCCCATAGGTATCCCTTCCATCCCACAGGTATCCCTTCCCATCCCACAGTATCCCTTTTCCATCCACAGCTATCTTAACCCATCCCACAGGTATCCCTTGCCCATCCCACAGCTATCTTAACCCATCCACAGGTATCCCTCCCCGGATGAAACGTCAATAAACGGATGCTGGACGGATAGAGAGGAAGCAAAACGGAGGCAGTGAGTACATAGCGTTTTCTAATGGATGGCAAGGTTTTTTGTCCGTTTTACATCCTCTTTGCATCCGTTGGTGCAGTGTGACATGGCCTTTACATTTTGTGTGCTCAGAAACAAGGAAGCCTTGGAATTAATAAAACAAAAAATAACAGCTACAGCCAGGAAAACCAGCAAATACTGGTATGGAGCTCAAATTGCACACTGTAGGCAGAAACTACAATTTCATTCAAATCAGAAACATTTCTACAATCCATTAATGAAGAGACTGCAATAAAACAGTTAAAACATAATATGGCCATGAAAAAAAAGATTTCATCAAAATGATACTAATTTATGTAAAGCAAGCATTCATCTTTCTGAGAAAATGGATGAATACCTAAAGAAACAAAATCTACTCAGGATTACAGATGAAAAGAGACAGATTATGAATGGACCTATTGCAATAAGGGCAATTTCCTAGATTACAAAAATGATTAAATCAGGAAAAATCCCTGGATCAGGTGGAACATTAGGTTCTTATTGTAAATGTTTTGAGGATACATTTTTACAACTTTTTTAATATATGATGAACATTATTTTAGAGGGAGGAAAGAGATGCCAGAGAGTTGGAAAGAGGCCAGAAGAGGGACAACTTAAAGAGGGACAAGATTTAACTAACAAGAAACGAAACGGTGAATTATACTTGTTGGAATGCAATCTGTTTGGGACATTGTAAGAGTCTAGAATGCAAATTACTTAAACCATTTCAACAGGAGAAGCCTTTCTGCACCTGACTTTGTAGGCTGTGTCTGGGAAGAGATTTGATTTTTCTCACGCAGAATTATACTAATCAAAGATATGCTGGCCCTACTGTATGAAGTTTAAATCTGCTCCATTTCTCATTCCCAGATGTGTTTTGGTATCTCTAGCTACTTGGAAGAGGTAATAATCATTTTGTGAATGTATTCGCATGTCTTACTGTTCAGGTTGCTTTTCCATCTCTCATTTTTTCATTCATGTACAGATTCAGGTTTCCCCTTTCTTCAAACACATTTTAGACATCATTCTAAAAAAAAAAAAAGAGTTCTGTTTAGATTTTTTCTCATGCTGCTCAGAAAGAATTTTGCTGAAATTCTTGGCTTAGTTTAGTTTTTGGAGATGAACAATCTCCTCCAGCCAAACCATCCCAGATGCTCTATCATTTTTAGCATCTTAAGCTCGGCATCTATGGGTTTTTGTCATGAAGAAATGCAGCCCCTAGGACTTCATAAGTACTTTCATTTTGAAAGACAAAATTCTCAACTTTCTAGCTTCTTTACAAGTGGATATTTTCCTGACTTCCATTGTGAATATAGTTTGCTGTTTTCTTTCTATTTTTTCCTTCAGCTGCTCAAGTTGATTGACCTATTTTTCTCTCTCTCTTTCATGGAAACTCACTGCTCTGGACCCATAGTTAAGGTTGAGGAGAAAGCTGTCTAGGTGTATCTCTGGATAGTATAAACTAGGACTTGTGAAGCAGCTCTTTGTAACTCACAGAAATAATATTTATTACAGGAATTACATGCAGGGGGCATAGGCAAAGCCTGGTTCCTAGCTTGCCACATCAGGCAGATCATACTTGGAAAACATAGGCAGAAAAAAGCACCCTGAGATTTTGAGCCTCACAGACAGAGCAGCCACAAGTGATTAATAAAGAGGGCCTATAGGAAATTCCTCACTCTCTACTCCAAAGGTCCCCATACTAGACAACTTTAAGATTTGTGGATTTCAATTCCCAGGATTCTTCAGCCAGCTGGCTGGATAATTCTGAGAGTTGAAGTCCACAAGTCTTAACGTTTCCAAGTTTGGAGACCTCTGCTCTACTCAAGCATTGTGTCTGATGGTTGTGAGGCACTGATGAATTGGTGCAACTGAAGTTGTTCTTTGAGCAGACCCTGTCACAAAACACATGTCACAAGCCAATAGGATTGCCAAGCACACACTGTTTTGACCCAAGCCAGTAGGATTGGCAAGCACATATTGTTTCAACTACCACAACTCTTATTTCTGCAGAACATGTTTAGCTCCTCTGCCTTGCAAGAATTTATTCACCAATCTCTTGTTCTGTAGGGCTTCCCCTCTCCCCCCCAAAACAACCTCAGAGGCTGTTGCTTCTGTGAAGGTCTCAAAATGATTTCTGAGTTCCAGTAGTGCATAGTCTCTAATCTTTTATTTCTGGTTGTCACTTCTGTCCACTGTGTTCAGTTCTTTTTCCTTTGCATGGAGAGCGGCTGGCATGTAATGGCAACCTGATAAACCTTCACCCTCTAACATCCCCAGTTGTTGCTCCATTTTTTTATTTAAAAAAACCCACAGTCAGTTCAATATATATCTGTCTTACACTTTCTTTAATAGGTGTTTTGTTCAATTTCTCCACTTCTCTCAAATGAAGACAGATTTCTAGAAAATGCAAAATGGAGTTTTCTCATTCTCTTTGTGAAAGCCCAATCTTCTTGCTCCAATGGTTTGAGTTTACCATACTTTTCTGATCTCTTTTCAACTTTTGAGAATTTTATTTTGATTGGTTGTCATGCCACTGGAAGACAGTTTAGGAGATTGGCAGGTAGTGCTTTGACCCATGAAATCATTGGCTGTGTATTACTTGCCAAATCCTCCAGTATAGCAATAGTGACAGCTGTTGCCACAGCATCTATTCCCCACCCATTTCAATTCTCCTTGGTGTTGTTCCTTCCATTTGCAACATTGCTCCAGACAACACTGCCCTGTGTATATTCTTTTAATTGAAACCATGCTTTTTGGATGATTTCTATTCAAAAGAAAAGCTTTGAGAGAGTTTCAGTGCAAACTGAGTTTACCAATCAAGATCAGATTTTTCTGTCAAGGGGATGGAAATTCTTAACTGATGCTGATCTCATTCTGATAGTGTAACATATTTTCCAACTGAACATGGCTAAAATGTCTGGGAAATATATAATATCATGCTGGTTTTGATTGCTTGATCTGAAGTTTTTTCTCTCTTTGATGAAGAAGTAGAGTTGGGAAGATTTTTTTTTAATGTGCTAATGTGAATTAGTATTTTGGGTATGAATTGCACTTCAAATATACTATATTCAGTCAGTTAATGGGTGTAATCAATATAAAAACATGATTTTAGATACTGATTCAGTTTATATATGAGTAAGTAATGAAACTATTATATAAACCTTTAAATTGTAGTGCCAGGAAGGTTGAAAAATAAACTGGAAATAGCATTAGATTAACTATTTTTTATTTTTCTTGATTCATTGCATTGAAAGAATCATTTACTAGAAGAAAGACAATGTTAGATGGGTTGATTATATCTATAAAAATTAAAATATGTTAAAGAAACTAAGACTACTCATAATCATTTGACTACTGTTCATATACATGTAAAATGTGTATTGTGTTGATATTTTGCTTTCCTAGAGAAAGAAAGATAGTCCAACAG
Organism: Laticauda laticaudata; assembly: GCA_004320025.1. Classification (NCBI taxonomy): domain Eukaryota; kingdom Metazoa; phylum Chordata; class Lepidosauria; order Squamata; family Elapidae; genus Laticauda; species Laticauda laticaudata. The sequence goes on along the minus strand of BHFT01064622.1, from coordinate 4,911 downwards.
AGAATCGTTCATTAAAGTAGTGAGAAAAGAAGTTTACGGATTCTGTGGCATAAGTATATGGTAATTACAACTCACTGAACTAAAGTCAGAAACTGTTAGCAAATAAGTAGTATATATGCTGTATCATCAACAGGGGACTCAAGTGGTCATGAAATATAACCTACCTTAAATAGGATGAAATATCAAAGCAGAATCAGAGAGCACAGCTATGTTTTGGAACAGCTTCTGGAAAATAAACCCCAAGAACAATTCCTTCATTGCCAAATTTGACCCTTTGCCTTGAGATTTCCAACTCTAATTATTGTGAATGTAGCATGATGACCAGTTCATTGGTCCAAGGACTGTGAAATTAAAATCTAGTCTTACATGAATACAAAAGTGTCTAGTATGTCAAAATAGACAAATTAAAAGTATCATAGAATGTCACTAATGTCATAATAAGAGACAGTTGGATATAGTGGTTAAGGCACCAGACTAGAAACTGGGAGCCTGGGAGTTCTAGTTTGGCCTTACACATGGAGAGAGCTGAATGACCTTAGACCAGGGGTTGCCAGCCTTTTGGACCTCTGGGACCACCAAACTCATAATGTTAGATCCCAGGGACTACTAACCAGTTCTGTGGGCATGACCTAATTTGTGGGTGTGGCTTGGTGGGACTGGCTGGGCATGGCTTGTATATAAATATTATAAATATTTATATAAAGTTTGAATTTTTTATAAAAAAAAGAACAACTTTTACCCAAAATCAGGCAAAGCAGGCAGATTGAGTTGCTCACAGAATCATTCAGTGATCTAACTATCTGCCATTGGTTAGCTCAGTCTCTTAAATTTGCTTGCCGTGAGTCTACACTGAATTTTCTTGCAAGCAAACCTTCAGTCCTAAGAGAGGTTCGGCTGTGCTGAGCCGAAGATCTAAAGACTAGCTAGAAAGCAAGACATCCAACCATTTCCTGCTTCTTAGCCAATCTAAATATCCTGGCACAACAGAATATAATGGTTGGAAAAAGGAAAAATAGCAATTTAGCAGGCAAGGAGTGAGTGGGCAGAGAGGGTTCCCATGGGCCATGTGGGCGGCATGTAGTGCATCACAAGGCAGCAGTTGAGTACCAAACAAATGACGAGTATCAGGACAAAATTTTCACATCAAAATACACTGAGTACCAAATTTGATGTGTTTCAAAGCAGTTGAATACCAAGGTACTGCTGTATTGTTCTCTCTGGTATTTTGTGAAAGAAAAACCTGCAGGTGGCTGAGAGATTTGAAGTGAGTGTGTGTGTTTGTTTTTTAATCAGGCTCTGATCAAAATTAGAATCAATTGGGCTAGATAGCTATTATTTTATAAAGGTCTCCAATGAATTCCTTATGTTATAAGCAAAATGTATGTGACTCCTTTGAACCCAAATTTGGACCCTTTTCTTTTGCTTTTTGCCAACAAAATATAACTTTTTGGATTTCAAAGCCAGGATAGTAATTTCCATCCAGTCCAAAGAAGAATGGAATACTTTGCAGGCTACATATACTTTTGTCAGTTCGGATTTATTCATGAAAATCCTTGGGTTCTGAAGCACCTGAGCTGCAAAAAAATAAACTTTCATTTTTGAAGGTACTGTGATGTACCGTATATACTCGCATATAAGCCGACTTTAGAACACTTTTTTTTTCCCCAAAATTTGGGGGTCGGCTTATACGCGAATAAATCTGATTTGCTGGAGCAGCGGAACTTAGTGTGGCGGCTTCGCGCGATGAGAGTCTTGGCTCTCATCGCGCAAAGCCGCTGCCCGGTGAAGGCGATGAGAGTCTTGGCTCTCATCGCACGAAGCCGCTGCCCGGTGAAGCCACTGCCCGCCGCTTCCCGCCTCCCATCGAGTCTCCCAGTTGATTGGCTGTACAAGCCGCCTACCGGCAAAGGCGATGAGAGTCTTGGCTCTCATCGCGCGAAGCCGCTGCCCGGCGAAGCCTCTGCCTGCCGCTTCCCTGCCTCCCATCGAGTCTCCCAGCTGATTGGCTGTACAAACCTCTGCCCAGCAAAGGCAATGAGAGTCTTGGCTTCATCGTTGCGAAGCCGCTGGCCGGCGAAGCCTCTGCCCGCCGCTTCCCCGCCTCCCTCGAGTCTCCCAGCTGATTGGCTGTACAAGCCGCTGCCCGGCAAAGGCAATGAGAGTCTTGGCTCTCATCGTGCGAAGCCGCTGCCCGGCGAAGGCGATGAGAGGTCTGTCTTCATTGCGCGAAGTGCCCGACTTCGCGCGATGAGAGCCAGGGACTCTCATCACCTTCGCCAGGCAGTGGCTTTGCGCGATGAGAGCCAAGACTCTCATCGCCTTCGCCAAGCAGTGGCTTCACGCGATGAGAGCCAAGATCTCATTGCCTTCACCGGGCAGGGGCTTCGCACGATGAGAGCCAAGACTCTCATCGCCTTCGCCAGGCAGCGGCTTCGCACGATGAGAGCCAAGACTCTCATCGCCTTTGCCGGGCAGCAGCTTCGCGCGATGAGAGCCAAGACTCTCATCGCGCGAAGCTGCCACGCTAAGTCGCTGCTCCAGCAAGTTGCTGGAGCAAGTCACCACGCTAAGTCGATTTGGGGGTCAGCTTATATGCGAGTTTTTTGCAAAATTCCTCATTTTGGGGCAGTTTTTTAAGGTTCGGCTTATATGCGAGATCGGCTTATATGCGAGTATATACGGTAGATAGGGGAATTAGTTCTTGCATACATCCAAGCTATTCAGATATTTGAGGCTGTTGCTACATCATTCCAAATCATTCAAATATGTGAAGTTCACCTGAATATTCCTAAACTGACTATTTTGCAAAGTTAGACTAAATCTCTTTAAAGATATGTATGACTCTTGGGTAACATTACCCCAAACAAAATGCAAACGGTATGTTTTATGGCACTGTGAGAAATGAAGAAAAGGCTTTTGGGAAGGTATACATTCTCTATGGTTAAAATAGAAATTTTGCTTTATACTCATTACAGGCAAGTTTCCAGGATTTCACAACAAGCAGGATTGGCAACTGATTCTGCTAGGAATGTAATAATTTGCATTTCATTAGTCTGTGCCATTATGGGGTGAAGTATTGGGTGTATAAGATTTTTAAACAAAATATGCATTCCTTTGATTCAAATTTAAATAGTTTGGGGAAAATACAACCCAGAATTAAAGCTATATATTCCTGTAAAATGAACCATTTAGAAAACATCTGAATATAATATTTACTGGAAATATTTCCTCAAAAATGGAAAGTTGTAGGGGAAGAGAGTTAGCCATTAAAATAAGCAAGCTGTCAGTGTTCCGAGTAACACACCCATTGAAAACAGAAGTCTGAAGATTCCTCAAAAAAATAATGCACAAAAGGCCTTTGATAACCTGAACTGGGATTTTATGAAACACCAGATTAACTTGATGAAATTTGCAAATATGCTAAACTTGGTAAACTTGGTAAATTTGCAAATATGCTAAATTCAATTTACGCCACACAAAAGGCAAACGTACTGATAAATGGAGAAGCTACCAAACCATTTGAGATAAAGAAGGGTATCAAGCAGTTGCCCGTTGCCATCTCTGCTCTTCATAACATCCAAGAAACATTATTGGACAGAATTAGATCAAACAAAGAAATTAAGGCAACAAAAATTAAAAGTCAAGAGTACAAATTGCAGGCATTTGTGGATGATATAGTATTTGTCATAGAAGAACCAATAGATTCGGGACCAGTATTATTAAATGAAATAGACAAATTTGGTAAATTGGCAGGATTAAAAATTAATAGGAAAAAGACCAAAATGTTCGTTAAAAACCTAACAAACAGTAAGCAAAAAGAACTAGAGGAAGGGTTTATAAATCATGAATAAGATTAAATATCTAGGTATTTGGCTAAGACCTAGAACATTATCCCTGAGGGAGGACAATTATACCAAATTATTACAACAAATTGGAAAGGATTTGGAAAAGTGGAACAAAATACAAGTTTCACTATTAGGTAGAATAGCAACGACTAAAATGAATGTCCTACCCAAAATCTTGTATTTATTTCAAACAATTCCAGTACTATTGGACAAAATCGTTATGAAATTCATTTGGGCAGGAAAAAAAATGAGAATAAAAAAAATCTACTTACAAGACAATAAAAGCAGAGGTGGCCTTGGCCTCCCTGCCTGGGAGACCTACTACAAAGCGATGGCACTAGTAAAAGACTAGATTTTCTTTTATGGAAAATGTTTCTGTGAAGTGAGTCAGCAATTACCATCACCAGTTCACACATGAGATTATGATGAATGTACTGTATGTGCATTATATTAAAGTGTGTTGGGAATGAAAAAGAAACAGGAAAAAGAATAGGATTGAAAAAAGCAAAAATTCCTAGCAAGAAAGGCTGAATTAATGGGCTTAAATTGATTTCCAGTTTGTGATTTTATCAGTACCTGTCTTTCAAGGAACATTTCCCTCAGCAATACAGAGGTAAATGGAGTATCTACTTGTTTGGAGAAGTCACTGGGATAACTCTCCCTGGATTTTCAGTTTACCTATCCTGGATTTTCATCAGTAGATGACACTAAGTGCCACAACCAAGAAAATAAAATCACAGTAATTAAATGCAAATAAAAACCTTAATCAAAAAAATGAGATTTCTTAGCATATCTCCAAATTCAATAGTCAACATGAAAACCCACAGAAGTGAAAAAGCTGCTTTCTTGCAGCTTGAACTCTGCATTCATCAAGGCTGACCATTGAGTCCTTACAAAATTAGATATGTGATTTAGAATTTGGATTTAAAATAATACAGTGATAATATTTTTATCTATAAGAACTTATACTCCAGTAACCAGCTAAGAGCACAGCTATCCAGCAGATAGATAGATTAAGTAATTAGATACCAGTCAATCCTAATATAGAGATTCTATTACTGAATGT
>BHFT01064615.1:0-30217 GCA_004320025.1 Laticauda laticaudata | reverse complement strand
ACGCCATTGGGAGCATTTTATAAGCGATGGGAGCTTATCCCCAGTGCCACTCCCAGCTATGACAACCTTCGAAACCAAACTTATAAAATATATATAGTAAAATATAAAATACAGTTAAGCCATTAAAAATAAAAGCCCAGCTGCCTCTTGAAAAAGCACCTTTGGGACAACCATGTCTTGGATGACTGAGAATCTCCAAGCCGTTTCTTAGTGGTAGTACAGAAATGGCTTTCCACTTCCCTATTCCCAGTGTAATTTATGACTAATTTATTCCTTTTAGGGGATTCAGCAAAGGTGTCCCCTGCCATCACCAGTAAAAGCTTCCTTCTAGGCTATCGTGACTCCCAGGTAACTCCCAGTCTACCTGGATGGTCAAAGGACAAAGTGATCTGGTCTTGCTGAGAGCTTAATGACAGTTTAAAAATACAAAAGAAGAGTATAAAATAATAGAATCCTTAAAACAGGGAAAGTCCTAATTCCTAGAGGGACCAACAACAAAAGCAGTAAGTTCAATAGGAAAGGCATCCCGTTCATAAGAAAAGGCCCAAGATAATGTTTCTGACACCAAGTCAGCCAGAAATTTATCAAATTATGTAGAAATAAGCCACCCAAGAGGGGACGTGGCAGCTCAGTGGCTAAGATGCTGAGCTCGTCGATCAAAAAGGTCGGCAGTTTGGCAGTTCGAATCCCTAAGTGCCGCCTAATAGAGTGAGCTCCCGTTACTTGTCCCAGCTTCTGCCAACCTAGCAGTTCGAAAGCATGTAAAAATGCAAGTAGGAAAATAGGGACCCCTTTGGTGGGAAGGTAACAGNCAGCTTCTGCCAACCTAGCAGTTCGAAAGCATGTAAAAATGCAAGTAGGAAAATAGGGACCCCTTTGGTGGGAAGGTAACAGCGTTGTGTGCATCTTCGGCATTTAGCCATGCAGCCACATGACCACGGAGACGTCTTCGGACAGCGCTGGCTCTTCGGCTTTGTAACGGAGATGACCCCGTCCCCTAGAGCCATAAACGACCAGCACGTAGGTGCAAGAGGAACTTTTACCTTTCCCTTGAAGCCACCCAAAGTTAGAATTGATTACATTACTTACTGTACTGTCTTAAGCCCCTTCTCTCTTGAACAGCTTCCTTGCTAAAGGGACAAACTGCAGATATTGCATCGGGAAAGTCCAGACAATCATCGGATTAAGAAGGGGTTTGCTACCTTGTACTAAATGCAACAAGAGTAATCGACCAAAAAAGAATCAATGTAACCAACCCAATGTAAACTAACTGACGTTTTGAAAGAAATCACCTGGTTTTGACATATTGTAAACAACAAAGAAATGTTCTGTATAAACGTCTAACTTTGATTTTCAGGGTGCCTGATATGGTGGACCTCTGTCCCAAGCCTGAAGAAGTTCTCTATTTCTGCAGAAATAAACAGCTGGAAATTCCCTTCTTCCTCCTCCCCGGCGGGATTTCTTGGCCACTCCGGCCGAAAAACAGAAGCCCAGTTGAGGCTCCGGCGCTGCCTCCACCTGGGGAGGCTTCCCAGCGTGGTCTGCAACCTTGGTGATTTCCGAGTCGTCTCCCATCCAAGTAATGAGAACCAAGCCTCGCTTCGGAAAAGGGGGGGGGAAAGCCGCCTGTCGCCCAACTTTCCAGTTTTTTTTCTGAGGCGCGGCGGGGCTCCCACGCACCCCCGGTGGACGCGCCGCCCTTGGGCTTCCTGCTCCCGGGGAGATTCCCCGCCTGCGCCTCCGCCTCCGACCCCGACCCCGCCTCTGAAGCGGCGACGGCCCTTCCCCCTTTCCTTTCGCTTTCCCTGCCCGCCGGAGCCGTCCGGGTGTGCGCCGGGCCTCGGCCGCCGGGCTTCGCTCCTGCCGGCATGGCGTCGGCGTGGGCGGCGACGGCACCGCCGACTGTCCCGGTGCTCATCCACCGGCTGGCGGAGCGCCTGCTGAGGACTCTCAGCCACCTCTTGGATCGCGCGCCTCCGGGCAAGGGCTGGCGGGATTTGGCGCAGCTGGCGGGGAGCCGCGTCGGGCTCCGGCTGAGGTGAGAGAGCTCGGCGGGGAAAGGGAGGGAGGGAGGGCGGATTGCCCGGGCGGCGGACGGAGGGAGGGGATCCCCGAAGCCGCCGTGAAGGGAGACCGGATCCTTCCAGGAGCCTGTCAGGGCTTCCCTTCCTCGCTGAGGGGAGCGCGTCGTCTGGCCTCTGGGAGGCAAAAAAAAAGGAGGCGCGTCGGGACACCGGCGATCCTCGACTGACAACAGCTCGTTTAGGGACCGTTCCAAAAAGTTCCAAAACCAGGAACTCAGGACCCAGTTTTCACACTGAAGGACCACTGTAGCATTCCCAATGTTATGTGTTTGGTCAGGTGATCAAAATTCAGCCGCTTGGCCACTGACCTCATCGTTAAGGGTGGCTGCAGTGCGGGTGATTTCCCCCTTTTGCGACCTCCTGACAAGCAGGTTCAATGGGGAAGCTAGATTTCACTTCGCAACGGATTGACTAATTGAACAGCTGCGGCGAGAAAAGTCACGAAGTGGAACAGATGTTTCACTTAAGAAATGTTTCGCTTAACGACAGAAATTTCAGGTTCACTGCAGTCGTAAGTTAAGGACTGCCTCTGTTGAAGTCATGGCCACAGGATGGCACCACCATCAAATTCAGAGGCTTCCGAAGATTCTGGAATAAAGACCAAAGCAGCTAGTTCTCCTGGCTGTGTCTTGTCTCCTGGGTCTGGATGGAAGGCCACCCAGACAGCCAGGGGCTAGAAACAGAAGCACCTGGCTCCATCTGTGTTGAGGGCCTCCTACAGAGAACTTCTGATGGTCCCAAAGATAATGATTTCCACATCCTTGTTCTGTATAGGCTTTAAGTTAACTTTGACACTACTTCCTCTTCCTTGGTGAGAAGTCAAGGAGCCGCTGTAGGCGGTTTCCGAAACAGTCAACAAGTGCAGTCCAGGAAAGAATCAATCATGGGTGCTCAGAAGACTAGGACTAGGGGTGACATGATAGCAATATTCTAATATTTGAGGGGCTGCCACAAAGAAGAGGGGATTGATTTAGTTTCCAAAGCACCAGAAGGCAGGACAAGAAACAATGGATGGAAACTAATCAAGGAGAGAAGCAACCTGAAATTAATGAGAAACTTCCTGACAGAATAATCAACCATGGCACAGCTTTGCCTTCAGAAGTTGTGGGTACTTCATCACTGGAGGCTTTAAAAAAGAGTCTGGACAGCTACTTAATGTGTAGGATCTCCTGCTCGAGCAAGGGGTTGGACTAGAAGATCTCCAAGGTCCCTTCCAGCTCTATTCTGATTGAACTGAAACTTGCCTGTATGCAAGACAGTTTGGTTTACATCCTGGTCAGTTTGGTTAACATGCTGGTCTAAGAGCCAAGAGATCAAGTTCTAGTTCCGCCTTAGGCATGAAAGCTGACTGAGTGACTTTTGTGCCCGTCTTGCACTCTCAGTCCAAACCACCTCACAGGGTTGTTTGTTGTTGTGGGGAAAGTAGGAGCTGATGCGGGTTATTTATAAAGTAATAAAGGCAGGATAGGTAAAGGTAAAGGTTTGCCTCACATACACGTCATTTCTGGTTCTAGAGGACGGTGCTCATCTCTGTTACAAAGCCGAAGAACCAGCACTGTCCGAAGACGTCTCCGTGATCATGTAGCTGGCATGACTAAATGCCGAAGGTGCACGGAAAGTTGTTCCCTTCCCATCAAAGTAGTCCCTATTTTTCTACTTGCATTTTTACGTGCTTTCTAACTGCTAGGTTGGCAGAAGCTGGGACAAGTAACGGGAGCTCACTCCATTATGTGGTGCTAGGGATCCAAACTGCTGACCTTTCTGATCAAGAAGCTCAGCATCTTAGCCACTGAACCCCTTGACCTTTTAAAAGATGATGCCATAACTACTGCCTTACATTCTGTAGCGAGCCATCTGGAGAACCCCAGAAACTATTATCGGGATGCTTTTCATTAATACGATTCTGCCCAGCATCCTTATCGAAAAGCTGACTGACTTGGATTTTCCCTCTTCCATCTGCGACTGGATCAAAGACGTCCTGAGGGAAACAGCCACAAACAGTGAGGGTTGGGTCTGTCCCATCCACCTCCCTGAAGCTTAGCACTGGCTCTCCACAGGGCTGTGTGCTCAGTCCCTATCTGTACTCACTGTACACACATCACCCATCCACTGTGATCATTAAGTTTGCAGATGATACCACCATATTGGATCTCATCACAAGTGGAGACGAAATAGCTTACAGGGGGAAGGTTCAAAAATTATCCTCATGGTACCTAGAAAACAACCTGCATCTGAACATCAGCAAGACAAAAGAGATAGTGTTAGACTTTCGGAAAAAAAGAAAGGAACCTGTCCTACTTGACATAAAGCAGGGCGGCTTGGAGAGAGTTTCCTCCTTTAAATTCCAGGGAGTCTACCTCAGCGAAGATCTTACCTGGAAAATCAACACAACTCAGGTAGCCAGAAAGACCCAACAGGGACTCCATTTCCTTAGGGTCTTGTGAAAGAACAATATGGAACAATGACTGATGATCTCCTTTTACTGGTCCACAATGGAAAGCATCCTCTCACATTGCATTATGGTGTGTTATGCTGGCTTGACAGCCGCAGATAGAAAGACACGACAGAGGGTGATGAGCACAGCACAAAACATCGTAGGCTGTCCCCTGATACCACTGAATCAGGGGTCTCCAACTTTGGCAACTTTAAGCTTGGAGGACTTCAACTCCCAGAATTCCACAGCCAGCAAAGTTGGCTGGGGAATTCTGGGAGTTGAAATCCACCAGGCTGAAAGTTGCTAAGGTTGGAGACCCCTGCACGAGATGACATCGCTAGGGCTCGCTGCCTTAGAAGAGTGAGGAAAATCCTCAGGGATGATTCACACCCTGGTCAGCACTTCTTCACTCTCCTATCATCAGGGAGGAGATATAGAAGCATAGCCAGCCGCACCAAAAGGCTGAGGAACAGTTTCTACCTGTGGGCTGTCAGACTTCTGAATGGAAAATAACCTCATGTCAACATAGTATGATAGACTTGTGGGGACAGTGCATTGTGCAATAAATTCACATGGTGAAATAAGATTTTGTGTTTGTCAGTAAGATTCACTGGGTTGGGGATTTTTTTTTTTTGTCTTCAGTGTGAGTTGTGTTGGGGGAGGGTGCACAAAGGAAGGCTCAGCCAATCTCATTGTACATAATGTTGTACTCTGACAATAAAGGTTGACTTGATTTGATTAAAGACAAAAATAATCTAAGATCATTTCCCAATGGGATCCCCTGAGATCCCTTGTTTGGAGGACATGGCTACTATTGAAAGAGTTTTTTCAAGTGATAGCTTTAAAAATGTCTACTTATTTAAACCATCATTTAGCTATTGCTTCTGGTTTTATTCTGTGTTTGCTTTTATTTATGTGTTTATAACATTAATTGATGATATATTATTACACTTACGCTATGTCCGCTGTTGCAATGAGAGAAATCATTCACTTGAGGATTTTCAAATTTTGCACCTAACCTCCTAAATTAACATGCCTGTGTGATCTAATGGGTTTTTTTAAGAATAGCATAGCATGGCATGGCATAGCATGACAGAGCATAGCATAGAATTCTTTATTGGCAAGTGTGATTGGACACACAAGGAATTTGTCTTTGGTGGATATTTTTTCAGTGTACATAAGAAAAAATAAAATACATTCATCAAGAATCAGAAGTTACAACACTTAGTGATTTTCCTGGTGTTTTTTTTTCTAGCCTCCCTTAGATCATTGCAGGAAGTTTTGGCTTAGCACTGGATTCATCATTTGGAGGAGTTAATTGGGTTGGGCAAGGAGACGAGAAGGCAACTCCCTATAGATTTGTTCCCTGACTATTATGTCAGGCCAACTTGATCTTTCTTGCCCATGGTATTCTTTCAGGGAGCTAGCACTGCAATTTTACTCCAGACCAGTCTTTTCTCAAATTTAGGCAACTTTAAGATGTGTGGAGTTCAACTTCCAGAATTCCCCAGCCAGAATTCTGGGAGTTGAAGTTCATACATCTTACAATTGCCAAGTCTGAGAAACGCTGATCTAGATCTCACGCTTATTTAACTGTATGTACAGAAAGACTTATTATTGTCCTTGTTGTTTGTTGTCATTCTTTGCAGTTCTCTTGAGTTGGAGCATTGTTCTCTGCAAGTTCTGGCTCCTGAAGGAAGTCCCAGCTGGAGTCTCCTTCAGCTAATGGGTGAAAGAGGCTGTACTGTTTCGGAGTTGACAGAATTGCTGCAGTCCTTGCAACACACCGAGGCGCTTCAGTTGCTCAATCCAAGTGAGTTTTAAGTTCTCAGCCACCTCTTAATAATCATATTACTACAAGTTGCATTTTGCACCTAAAACATGAAATTATATTGGCTTCCATCAGCGGTGGGAATAATTTTTTTTACTACCAGTTCTGTGGGCATGCTTGGTGGGCATAGTGTGGCTTGGTGGGTGTGGCTTGGTGGGCGTGGCAGGGGAAAAATCTCAGTCCCACCAACCTGTTTTCCTGTTCCCACCAACCCGTTCTCCTGTGCAGGGCAACCCAGCCGATCAGCTGGGACTTGGGAGGCAAAGAATAGATGGGGACAGGGCCAGTCAGAGGTGGTATTTACCGGTTCTCCGAACTACTCAAAACTTCTGCTAACAGTTCTCCAGAACTGGTCAGAACCTGCTGAATATCACCTCTGGCTTTCATCTAACAACTAAGCGAACCCAAATGTCTTTGCAGTGTATCAGGGAAGGAAGAAATGATGACAACCTTTCTGTTACTTGGACAGGCAGTGGTCAACTTATTACCAGTCAGTGAGGAACAAGTCAGAATTACAATGGACCCCCCCCAAAAAAGGACTTATGATGTGGATTCAAAGTTCTGACATGCAACCACTCACTCCTCCAGTCACATGACTGCATTTTGGACACTTGGCAACCATTGTACCTTTATAGCTGTTTGCAGAGTCCTGCAATCCATGACTGTGATATTTTTTCCCTGAAACCAACATTTATTTCCAATTTCCAGAAAAAAATGCCCCATGACAAATAGTGAATTCGCCTAACTACCACTACATTTAATTTATGACTGCCACAATAAAAGTGATAAAAGTGGGTATACTTCATGATCGTCATGACTTGTGACCAAAATTGCAGACTGAATTACGGTCATAAATTGAGGACATCTTCCAGTTTAGGGTACAGCTGTTTAAGCCTTGCCTCCCTGTTAGAAAGAGCCTTCGGGATACTGCCAATGAAGAGTCAAATTGCTTTTTGTGAGTTAAATGTCACATGCATGTAACCTGATAAAGTAGAACCTCTGGTCACGACCATAATTTGTTGCATAAATTTAGTCACAACCCGATTTGGTCATGACCCGAACCTAATTTTGGAAATTTGGCGCTTACCAAAAAAAATAGTGCAGAAGGGGAAATCGGCTACGAAACAAAAAATAATTTGTGAATGTTTTGATCAGAACCCAATTTGGTCATGGTCAGAAGCATTCATGATCAGAAGTTCTACTGTAATCCATGTGAATCTACATAGACAAGTGGTTGATTTATAAGTTGCTACTAACATCAATTCTGAAAACCATAGATTGTAAAATTTTAAAAAAGTTCATTTTTTATCATGCTAAATAATGGAGCACCTACTTTATCCCATAGTCAATTTCCAAATGATATAAATATAGTTCAAAAGAATAAATGCATAGTTGAGTAGATGCATGTAGTACAGGGGTGTCAAGTTCGCCTCATGATGGCTTCACGTAACATATCCCAATGTTTTTTCCCCTTCACTAAACTGGGCATGGGTGTGGCCAGCATGTGACGTATCTTGCCCGTGGGCCTAGAGTTTGACAACTTCCTTTCCAAATGTAACAATTACAGAACACTATATGAACATATATTTAAATGAAGTGTTCTTCTCATTGCATCTCAAACAATATGATGCTTTTTCGATAGAAACGCAGTGGAGTCTAATGTGTCTAATGAAATAATATTTGTATTGAATGAAATGTTATCTAAGATACCCAGAGTTTTTGATAATGATGTTAACACCACTTGCATTGTTGGCTTGATTATCTTTTCTAGGATTTTCCCAGCTATTGATGTCAAGCTGTAGTTTCCCAGATCCACTTTCCCCCGCTTTCTGAAGACTGGAATGAATTCTTTTCCAGTGCTCTTGCAGTTCCCCTCTGCTCCAGGATCTCTGAAAGATTTTGTTCAGTGGTTCTGACATCACTTCTCTTTCAGATTTCTTTATCCCTTTACTGCTATAGTGTATTTTCAATTTGTTCTGAATGTTGTCTTGATTTTTTTTTTTTTTTGATGATTAGACAGCCTTACAGACCCAACAAACAATTAAATAAGCAGGCAAGCAAACTTCAGTGTGTTTATATAATTAGCTTCCATTGTGTTATAAATATAGATTACTCTTATTTTTCCGTAGCTATAAAGATCGTTGTAGAACCAGAATCCCAAGCTGTTTTCTCTGGCCAGATGGTGAAACTAAGCTGCTGGGCGACAGGATATCCTCTCCTATATTATCAGTGGTTTAAAGAGAAAAAAATGGTAAATAAATATACTAGAATGTAACTGGTAGCTTCTAAAATGTAGACAATTTTGGATCGTATTGAATGCAATGTTCTTTTTAAAATGCTTTTTTAAAGACTTTTCAGTAGAATAAAAGTATTGAAAGTATTAAAAAGTATAGAAAATTAAACATAAAAGAAAAAGAAAAAAGAAGATAAGGAAAAGAAAAAAGGAAAAAACAAGAAAGCAACGAATTGTGATTTTTTTAACCTTCTTTTCAACAAATATTTGCCATTTTAATTTTTCCCTCCCTTTTTTTGTTCCCAAACCTGAGAACAAAATTGCAGTGGAATTGCAAGCGGGCCTTGTCTTGCGTCAGGTTTGAACCTTCTCAAGTTATAAGTCCTTGAGGCTGAAGCGAGGTACAATTCTACTTGTCCCTCCTTCAAGTTATCCCTTGGTGAATTGTCCTCCAGAGAGTTGGCTGCAGCAAGTTGGCCATGGTGAGTTGGCCATGGAGAGTTGTCCCATTCTGGGTGTGGTGGGAGGCTTGGTCTCTCTCTCCCTCATCCAGGCCCTCTCCACAATGGTCCACTTAACGATCGCAACTGAGAGAGCCTGGATTGCATTTTTCAAGCAAAGTAGCCCCATGGTGTCTTGCTTAATGACTGCTTCACTCAATGACTTGAGATTTCAGGCCCAGTTGTGGTTGTAAGTAGAGGACTCTGTATCTTATTTATTATTTGGGCGGGATGGATGGCAAACTAATGAATAAGAAAATTTTAAAAAATATTTTTATTCTATTTATATTGTTTATCCCACCTCTGTTTTCTGAGGTGAATGGTTCATACCATATGCAGAAGTGTTTCCGGATTTTATCTTCGTGACCACATCTCTCTCAATTGTGCACTGGGCAGAACTGTAAGTTGAGAAAAACACCTCAGCTTCCCTAGGTTTCATGAGGATAAAGGGAGAGGGAGGATGAAAGCATATTGAGACCTGCTACAGGTAGTCCTCAACTTACAACAATTCATTTAGTGACTGTTCAAAGTTACAACGGCTGTGGAAAAAAAGTGGCTTACGGCCGTTTTTCAGTTACAACCTTTCCAGCATCCCCATGATCACGGGATCAAAATTCAGATGATTAGCATCTGATTCATATTTATGACTGTTGCTATGTCTCAAGGTCATGTGATCACCTGTTGCGACTTTCTGATGAGCAGTCAGTGGAAAAGCCAGAGCCACTTAACAGCTGGGTTATTAACTTATCAGCTGCAGTGATTCACTTAACAACTGAGGCAAAGAAGGTCATAAAATGGGGCAAAATTCACTTAACAAATGCCTCACTTCACAACAGAAATTTTGGGCTCAATTGCAGTCATAGGTCGAGGACTACCTGCACTATATTTACATCAATAAAAATAATACTGCATGACTTTAGTCTCCTGGTCTATATGAGGGGGTTTATTTTATTTAAACCAATTTATTCAGCCATCCATCTCACACAAGGGGTCAAGGGTTGACATCATGATATGGTGCTGGCCCCCAGCCTACTTCCCAAGTTCTTATTTTTAAGTTATTTTGAAAATTTAAGTGGGATAAAATGTATGGTAAAACCACCCAATTTCTTACAGCCAACATACCATTTTTTCAGTGTCTATGATTTTTCAAAGAAATGTGTTTTTCATATTTGAGGAATAGTAATCTCATAGGGAAAATCAGCATATGGCAGGGATCTTGGCAGCACTCATACAAATGTTGAATGGGTGTTTATAGTGTGCAACTAAAATATGAATATAACTGGTTTCTTTTTGGACAAAACATTTCTATGACATTAAGCAGTGTTGAATGAAGACCTGTGGATACTTAAATGATTTTATTACTGGTAAACCCTGGCATTTGGTAGAACTTGAAATTTCACTATTGTTGATGTTTAAGTACTCTGTAATATTTTGGTTTTATTTTTATCTGGGTGAATATAGTATGAAATTTTCCCATTCTCAACAGTACACTTCACATCCAAAGTAGTTATTGAATTAATTGAATTAACAGTATGTGGTGTGCATAGAAATATATTAGGCTGCAGTTCTAAGTATTCAATCTACATAGGTGGTAGTTTGACTTGCAACTAATCAAAGTTCCAACGGGCCTACCTGAGTGTTAGTTTCAGCTCAGATTTGAAGTTCCAATAATCAGCAGCTCCCTTCCCACTGTCTCATGACCTCACTGTGGGTGCTTGGAAATGGGCTGAAAAAAAATTTTAAATTATTTTTTTTTATTTTTAATATAATAATTCCATCTTCAATTAAACAGGAAATGGGCTGAATTTATGGCTGTTTGCAGTGTCCCATTGTCATGTCAGGTCTGGCTTTTTCTGCAGAGAATTTTGTGGCCTCACTTGTTGATCTATGTCTTTTGGTGTATAACTGGTTTTGTTGATTTTAGCAGTCTTACTGTTATTTGCTTGATTTATTCTGCCTTACATTGCCCTATAAATTATTCATGCTTTGTAAACTGCCTAGAGTTACTGTTGCGACTTCTAAACTGCTTAGTGTTACTGTTGTAACTGTTGTAAAGTAGTGGAATGAATGAATGAATGAGTCAATCAATCAGTCGGTCAATCAATGAATCAATCAATGAAAAATCAACACAATCTCAATAATGCCTAAGAACTTGATAGCTTTAAGACTTGTAGACTTCAATTCCCAGAATTCCTCTTCCAGTCATGTTTGCTCAGGAATTCTGGGAGTTGAAGTCCACCAGTTTCCAAATTTGAAGACCCTTGCTTTAGAAGCTTCTCTCTGTGTTCTTAGTCTTGGTCCTAAATTGGAGAGACCATCAATTAACTCCCTGCTCATCTACAAGTTTATCAGGCAGATTTTGCCTCACTTCTTAATCCAGTTTAACAATATTGTTGTAGTGATAATATTTATGCTGAGTTTCTTGCAGAAAGATTATTAGATAACATAACAATATAATTGTTAGATAAAATAGAACAAGAGTAAGTTGGATTGAGATAGATGGGTGTAGAAATTGAATCAATCAATCAGTCAATAAAATTTTAAAATCTTGAGGATTTGACATTTCATTTTTCTTAGTTAATGTTTCAAACAGCGAATGAATATGCCTGATCTCCAAACTGATCTTTGGTGAAATTCTATTCTATTGGTTTAAAATAATGCTCAACATAGAACAATGGCTGAATTCACCAATCACTCTAAGTTTAAACCAACAATCAGCAAAACCAGGTTTTGTGTGTAACATAGCTAAACACTATTATATTATACCTTCCAATAGTTTCCCTATTGTGGCAATGTATGCAATATGTTTTAATTTTTAATTTAATTTAATTTTAATTCAGGTTCCAAATGGGAATTCCCCAGAACTGATATTCAGTCAAGTGACTGCAGAAGATGCGGGATTATACATATGTCGAGTGAACAGCGATTTCTCCTATGAATTCAGCCAGTGGGCACAGCTGGATGTTTGTGATAGCCAAAGAGATTCTGATGGTGGGTTAGAAACTTTTTACATGATAGAAATGGCAAGAAGGTGTAAATAGGAGGCGTACTGATTTTCTACTTCCATTTTAAGTTGTAACAATGATGTTTTTAGATCTCTGCAGTTCTTTCTCTTGGTATAGGGATGATTTTGAAGTCATAGAATCTCTGATTATGGAATTTTCTCCTTTCTCTATGGCTGCAGCTTCAGGAAACACAATTCTTAAATCTCTGTCATGTTAGGTTCCAATTACAATAGATTTCTAAAAACTTTTAATGAGTCCATGCTGGTGTATTTTACCATAATAGCAGAGTTAAAGGCATTTGTCATCTGTCCTGGAGATAATGCTTTACAGCTTTTATGTACTTTTAGCAGGGGCACAAGTTCATGAAAGACTTGTTAAAGCCTAAAATGTATTATTTCTTGGTATTTGCCTGGAAATCTTTCATTGCTTGTTTCCTAGTGACTATTAAAATATTTCTAGATTACATTTTAATCAGAAGTATCTTAACACAGTATAAACATGCACATTAAAGCAATTTAGTTAATTATGGATTTAACTTTCTGAAAAAAACACATGTTTTAGATCATATTAAAAACCATTTAATGCTGAATGAATCAGGAAAGTCTTTATCTCTCACTGGAAATTGAGAAATAAATGGCTTCTCTGTTGGCCTCAAGAAAGCATTTAAATCCATTTAAAACTTTGTTGATAAGATCTACATCCTGAATTGAGCCCAGTAACACTTGGAGCCACTCCAGAAGGTATAATATGTTTATTGCTTTCCAATAAAAGAAAATATTTACATTTATAAATGTAGAATATGAATATCTACATTTAGGCAAGAAAATCAAATGCACAGGTACAGTGTATTTGGTACCGTGCTCAAGAGTAGTAACTGTGAGAGGGATCTCAGAGTCTTAGTGGAGAACCATTTAAATATGAGCAAGCAGTGTGCAGCAGCTGCCAAAAAAGCCAATATAGTTCTAGGCTGCATAAATAGAGGGATAGAATCAAGATCACTGAAGTGTTAATACTCCTTTATAATGCCTTGGTAAGGCCACGCTTGGAATATTGCGTTCAATTTGGTCACCATGATTTAAAAAAAGATGTTGAGACTCTAGAAAAAGTGCAGAGAAGAGCAACAAAGATGATAAGGAGACTGGAGGCTAAAACAAGAAGAGGGGGTCAAGCTATTCTCCAAATCAGCAGGACAAGAAGCAGTGGACGGAAACTACTCAAGGAGAGAAGCAACTTAGAACTAAGGAGAATTTTTTTTACAGAACAATTAATCAGTGGAACAACTTGCCTCCAGAATTTGTGAATGATCCAACACTGGAAGTTTTTCAAAAGATGCTGGATAACCATTTGTCTGAAGTGGTGTAGGGTTTCCTGCATTCCTTGGAGTAGATGACCTCCAAGGTCCCTTCCAACTCTGTTATTCTGTTGTTTGTAGCTCAGGATCGAATTGTGGAGTCCTTGGCACTCTCTGAGCTTGCTTGTTTGCTTGAAGATGTTACTTTACTCAGATAGGTAACATCTTACCTAGAAAATGAGCATATCCCTGTTTATACAGGTAGTCCTCAACTTACGGTCACAAGCGAGCCCAAAATGTATGTTGCTCAGTGAGAAATTTGTTAGTGAATTTTGCCCCATTTTATGACTTTCTTGCCACATTTGTTAAGTGAATCACTGCAGTTGTTAAATTAATAACACTGTTGTTAAGTGAATCTGGCTTCCCCATTGCCTTTACTTGCCAGGTGATCACAAAAGATGATCATGTGACCACAGGACACTGCAACCATCATATGTATGAAACAGTTATCAAGCATCTGAATGTATGGTCATAAGGGTGAAAAACAGTCGTAAGTTACTTTTTTCAATGCCATTGTAACTTCGGAGGTAATGAACTGTTGTAAGTTGAGGACTATCTGTCCTGCCTGTGTTGTTGGGGGTTGGTTTTTTTCTCTTTGGTAAGTCCTCAGTTAGGATTTTGTTTTCTGCTTGATCTGTTTTTTTTCTCTTAACCATCTATTCTCGCTATACTTTCTGGATTAAATGCAATTTCTGATCACTCTTGCAAGACAATATCATTTGATTGCTAATCGTAATATTAAAATGATACATCATTAAAATATTGTCCTCAGATACTGTATATCTTGGTGGACAATCACTTAAGTAATTGCTTGTCCAAAAAAATAATATACTTCAACTCTTTTTACAGTACTTTACCACTCTAGTAAGGTTATTTCTCATTAAAAAGGAATATTTAATTAAGTATGGCAGTTACTATCAGGTTTATATGTAAGTTTTATGGTGCATGAAATAGGAGTGAAGCCATATTTATAATTTATTTGTATCATACATAATATACTATTTCTGCAATGAATTAGCATTTACCCCTTAATATCTGTTACTTACCTGAATATTTGTTGCTTTAATACATGAAAACATATTTACTACTGAGTTCTCAGAACATGAACATGGCAAATAGCAATAGCACTCAGACTTATATACCACTTCATGGTGCTTTATAATCTTCCCTAAGTGGATTTCAGAGTCAGCCTCTTGCCCCCAACAATCTGGGCCCTCATTTTACCCATCTCGGAAGGATGGGTCAACCTTGAGCCTGGTGGGATTCGAACTGCCAAATTGAAGGCAGCTGGCAATTAGTAGAAGAAACTGCAGAACTGCACTCTAGCCACTGCGCCACCGTGGCTCTTAATTTAATATGGCTCTTAATTTAATATGAATTACAAAAACACCTAAGCAACTACTATACTGAGTTAAAACTGTAATTGAGCCCACAATTGTAAAGCAGGTCATCATGTGACTGGACCCCAATTTTACTATCTTCCTTTGCGGTAGATGCTAAGCAAATATGGCAAGGAACGCAGTTGCTCACGTGGTTAGGATGCTGGGCTGATGATTGGCAAGCTCACGTTTGAGACCCAGTCACTCCCATGTGGCGGGGTGAGCTCCCATCACTGGGTCCATCTGCTGACCCAGAAGTTTGAAAGTAGGAGACTGTGAATAGATAGATAGGTACCACTTTGGTGGGACATCTAAGGAGCTTTCTATTGGGCACCACCTGGTCAATGATGATATCACTGGTGAATCCCTTCAACCTGGAAGTGCTTCAGTGCTCCTGACATAACTGTGGTAGTACTAGCAAATGTGACAGTCATAAAGTGAACGTAGCTTTGTTAAGCAAAGCCATTGTTCTCTGTCGGGTGTTTTTTGTTGGAAATTGGAAGTAAATGCCTGTTTCTGGCAAAAACACCATAAATCAGAGTACCGAAAATAGCTGTGAACATGGGGTGGTTACCAAGTGTCCAAAATGTAGTCATGTGACCATGGGAAGGAAGACATCCAAATCTCAAAACTAGGTTGTACTTACTTTTTGGGAGGATTCGTGCAAACTTTGAATAGTCATTAAGCAACCAGTTGTAAATTGAGGACTATCTGTAGCACCTTTTTAAATTTAGTATTTTGAATTTACTCTCTAAAGCAGGGGTGGGGAACGATGCCCCCTTGACAACCTGTGGACTTTGACTCCCAGAATTCGTTGGCTGGCTCAGGAATTCTGGGAGTCAAAGTCCACAGGTCGTCAAGAGGCCATTCTTCCCCCCCTGCCCCCCACTCTGAAAGAACAAACCCAAACTTTTTATTGCTTTCTTCTCAAAACCATCCACTTCCTTTAAATTAGTTGCAGCAAATAAATGAGGAAGTCACTGGGGAGGGCCCATTTGTGGGCGAAGAAATTACTGTTCTTTGCTGACTTGCTTCTGCTCTGCAAATCTGACCTCATCTCTGTTGCTTTGCTGAAAAGATTTTTATCTCACAAATGTTTAAACAATCTTCAGTTCAAGGGAGCTACCTCGAGTTGCCTGAAAAGAAAATACACATCTATCTGCATCCGCAATCTCAGAACTTGACGGTTGGACAAATGTTAATTCTTCAGTGTGAAGCCATGGGAAATCCCCCGCCACAGTACCAGTGGTGCAAAGAAGAATTCCCACTTCCCAATGGAGAGGAAAAGGCCTACGTGGTGAGTCTTTTTCAGAGGTGATATTCAGTACATTCTGACCAGCTCTGGAGAACCAGTCGTGGAAATGTCGAGTAGTTCAGAGAACCAGAAAATCCCACCTCTGACTGGCCCCACCCCCATCTATTCTCCGCCTCCCGAGTCTCAGCTGATTGGCTGGGTCTTCTTTTGAGAATGTAGCTGGAAAACGGGTTAGTGGGGTGGGGAGGGAATGGGGATTTTGTAGTATCCTACCCCTGTCATACCCACCAAACCATGTCCACCAAGCCACACCTACAGAACCAGTAGTAAAAAAATTTGAATCCCACCACTGGACTCTCCCCCCACCAGCAAGAATGATGAGGAATTGATAACACTTTTTACATTCAAAACCTCCTTGAAATAAACTCTGCAGGAGTAACTCTGAAATTCAGTAAATAAAATAACATGTTCATTAACCCCCTAACGTTTTGCCATCAGCATGCTGATAATAGGTGCACGGTTCTTGGTGGAATATTACACTCTGAAGTGAGTTTAATTGCTTGTATCCTGTATCCCAAAGTATTTACTGGCTGAGAGGCTAAACCCAAGGCTTTTTAATTATTTAGCATGACTGCAAAGTTGATGCAGGACTATGCATGAGCCTTAATGCAATGACCTCCATTAAGTTAGTATTAGTTTCATGAAATGCTTAGAATAGGATAGGATAGGATAGAATAGAATAGAATGGAATAATGCTGCAGAATTTGGTAGATTTCCCAGTTATAAAAGATATTTGGTGCTCTCTGAATACAATATAGTACAATACATTACAACACAATACAACACAACACAGTACAATACAATTTTTTATTGGCCAAGTGTGATGAGACACACAAGGAATTTGTCTCCAGTGCATAAGCTCACAATGTATATATAAATAGCAAGTAATAGGTCATAGGTCATAATCATAATTACAATCATTAATCATGTTGCAAACAATAATTGAATAGCTTTATTCTTGGACATTAATTAATCAATCTATTCTTTATTATATATTGTAGTGTAGTGTGTTGTGTTGTATTGTATTGTAATGTATTGTAATGTATTACTCTGGACCGCCTCAAGCAATTTCAACCAAACTTGATACACAGATGACTTACCCTCTGGAAACAAATATTGCAGGGATAAGACACCCCTAACACCTCTCGGGAGGGTTGCCTTAAAATGGCTTCTACTGTACAGCACAGTGGACTTGCCATGGTAATGGTTTCACAGTACTCCACAAGGGGCTCCCTCTTATGGAGGAATAGAAGAATTGCGATGCTGCGTGAGAGACAGTACAACAGCATGAGTCCCAACTACAGGATTTTCCTATCTAATACTGGATTGGGATAAATAAATACCTGGGCAATGCTGGGTTATTGGCTAATGCTGACTATAGAAGGTTATTACAGGTAGTCCTTGACTTACTACAGGTTTTTTTAATGACCATTCTAAGTTACAATGGCATTTAAGGTGACTTATGACCATTTTTCACACTTATGACCATTGCAGCATTCTCATGGTCTTGTGATTAAAATTCAGACACTTGGAAATTGACTCATATTTATGATGGTTGCACTGTCTTTGGGTCAAAGTCAGATTCACTTAACAACTGTGATAAAAAGTTGTAAAATGAAGCACAGTTTACTTAACAATTGTCTTGGTTAGCAATAGAAATTTTGGGCTCAGTTATGGTTATATATCATGGGCTACCTGTAAGAACATTTTTTTTCTTTGTGGGGAAGGGTTTTTTAAAATTAGCTTTTTGTCTGCTGTTTGAAAGGTTTCTCATCTCAGTGAATTAGGCTGCAGAATTTAACAGATTTAACAGATAATCAGAGTTGGAAGGGACCTTGTAGGTAATCTAGTCCAACCCCCCGCCCAAGTGGGAGACCCTACACCATTTCTGACAAATGGCAGTCCAATCTCTTCTTGAAAGTCTCAAGTGATGACACTTCCACAACTTCCGAAGGCAACTTCTGTTCCATTGATTGATTGTTCTCACTGTCAGAAAGTTTCTCCTTATTTCCAGGTTAAATCTCTCCTTGTTCAGTTTCCATCCATTATTCCTTGTCTGGCCTTCGGGTGCTATGGAAAATAGCTTGACCCCTTCCTCCTCTCTGTGGCAGCCCCTCAAATATTGGAAGGCCGCTATCATGTCTCCCCTGGTCCTTCTCTTCACTAGACTAGCCAAGCCCAGTTCCTGCAACCGTTCGTTGTATTTTAGCCTCCAGTCCCCTAATCATCCTGGTTGCTCTTCTCTGTACTTTTTCTAGAGTCTCAAAAACTTTTTTATCATGTAGTGACCAAAACTGGATTCAGTACTCTAGGTGTGGTCTTACTAAGGCTTTTTAGTACTTCCCTTGGTTAATGGCCTATTAACAAAGGTGAATTTCTGCCTCACTGAGTTTCTACTTCTGCTTTAGAAAATAGCTTGACCCCTTTGTAGCTTCAGATTCCGGCTGCTAGAATGCAAACTTTATCGAAATGTATTTGATAGTATTACTGGAATAAAAAGAATGAACTTTGGTGAATACCTTACTGGTAAATGTGTGGTACTCTTGAAGGTATCTTGCGTGGACATTGAACATCAAGGAACATATTGGTGTCGAGTATACAATAATCAAGAAAATGAAGAAAGCAGAAAAGTGAAAGTAACTATAGGTAAGAAGTCTAATAGTAAATTTAATTAAGCAGTAAAGTGGCATGTAGTTCAGTTTGGAATATCAATACAAGAAATTGCTAATGTGATCAGTTATAATTAACATGGCAGTATTACAGGACTTGTTTTCTGTAGATCTTAAAAAAATATTCCATAAAATAATTAAAATCTGAGCTTGGTTATATTCTTAGTTGTTGATGCTTGGACACCAATAATGTTGCCATTCTTGTAACAGTCATACTTATTTTACAGAGGTTTTTTTTATCTGCAGAAAATCTTGTTCAAACTGTGTGTTCCTCTGAATGTCATTTCTGGAAGAGATAAGATTGCTACCATCATAGGATAAACTTTATGCCCCAGGGAGGGAAATGATAAGATTTCTGTGCTATTTATCAAATTTCTAAGCCTGCTACCATATTCACTTGATTTCCTGATGTTTATTCATGCTGCGTGGGAAAGGGATATCTAGATATATATAAAAGTGAAATTCCACTCACGCATCATTACAAAATCTCAAGAATGGTAAAGCCTACAAACTTGAAATTTGTATTTTCCTCTTGGCTTCCAGGTGCTCACTAAGAAAGGATTTTTCAAAATGACCATCAGAGCATTTAGAGTATTCCCTATATTATTATTAACACACTCTGGTGCTAAGAAGTTCTATTCCCCCTCCCCACCTGAAAAAAAATCTGTTCCAAATGCAAAACACAAGCAGAGCAGAGGAGTTTCAGTTTTAGTTTCAGAGCAGCAACCAGCTTTAGTACAGAACAGTTGAGCTAAGCCATATGGACCTCCTTGCTGTCCCCTTCTTGCTCATGCAGCAAATACTGCTTCAGTTTCCAAACAGCCCTCAACTCTCTCACACACTGTCAGGATGCTAGCCTGATGAATACTGATGGATGCTGGTAGGCAGAGGCAGAATTTTTTTTTTCTTATTTTCCTCCACAAAACCTAAGCCCGATCACATAGTTTCTTACTGAAGCATGGCTATAGAGCTAGTATACCATATATATGTTATTTACTATTTGCATTCTGCTGGGGTTTTATAACTAGGACACACATAACATTTGAAGATTCTCAATTATCCAGGTCACAGTTGTTCCAATGGTGCTTTTCCAAAAGGAAACTTGGTTTCACTTCTCATCCAAGAAGCTTCTTAAGTTCAGTAACAAAACTGAAAAAGCTTCATGGATGAGAAGCGAAAAGTTTTCAAGGAAAAACCAAGACAGTCCAGTTGCCTTTTGGAAAAGCACCTTTGGGACAAGATACCCATAAATTTTCATTTTAATTTTTTTTTTAAACTTGTTAATGTGTTTACGCACCATGAAGCAAAATACCGTGTGCAGTATAACACATATGTATATAATGTGTATATTAAATGTATATGATTAATTTTAAGACAGGTTCATTTCCATTTTTAGTTTCTAATTGTATGAGACTGGATTTCTAGTAGGTAGACAATCAAAACTGGCTATAGAATTGAGATTATATTGTCCTTCTGGAAAACCCTGCATGTAGTTTGCATTATGAACAGTTTACTGTTCTGTTAAGACCCTTTAAGTTTATAATATGCTGTGGTCACTATTGGTTGAAAGCCTCAATAGTCTGTGTCCAGTGTTGATTGCTCTCAACTAGACATGCTAAATTATATGTATCAGCTCTTCAAGGTATACCAGACAAGGAAACCAATGCCATGTAGATTGGTTCTAATTTTATTGTAAAGCTATGGTAATAGAATCTTGAAAGTCTGAGTACATTTCCCCTTCTCTCCCTTCTTCATGTGAATTAGGGAGGAGCCTTTGTGAAATATTTACTCATTATTTTCTTGATCCTGGCTGATGACTTCTTATCTGCCTGTTGCACTGATAGCAATTCTTCCTCCTGTTATTATACTCTACATGCCCTCTACAATATCTATCTCAGGCATGTCAAACTTACGGTGTCACTGTGTCATCATGTGACCTTTAACGACTTTTCCCCCCTTCGCTAAACCGGGGGTGCGCGTGGCCAGACAGTGATGCATCTGGCCCACGGGGCGTGAATTTTACACTCATGTTCTATGTGGTTTGCAGAGAAAGTGATTTGCTTAAGCTCCCTTTAGATCCCTGAACAGTGGCAGAAGAATAACTGACTTTGCCTTCCCATTATAAATATGAGGTTGGCTCCATGATTTTAGAAAAATAAAAATATACAGTAAAGAAGATATTTTAAATGCCTCCAATGTTTCATTATGTATGCCCTTTATGAATTCGTTGCAAAAAAAACACCCGTCCACACATACATTCTATCCTGGTTTCCAAGTTTGGAATTTTAAATATCCTCATAAGAATAATGCACCTGTCTTTATTAGATCCTCAGGCAAAAAGAAAAAAAAATAGACCCAGTTTTCTCTCAGTTTGACAGACACACATTTAAGTATGAATTATGCAGTAATTCTGGACTTGTTAGAAATGTAAATATAACTTACCTCCAATGTGTATTCTTTCCTGTCACAAATAAAATCAGAAGCTTCACTGTAGCATTCTTTTCTCTTGAAACTCAAGGTGGAAAATCTATTGCAGTAGAATGCACGGAAGGTAATGTTAATTAAATACCATACAGCTTTCTGATAAAACCTAAAATACTGACAATTTGGTGATTCTGGGATCTGTAACTAGAATGGAATGTTGTGCTGTATTAGTCTATGAATGCCAATGTGATGCCATATACTTGCATGAGCTGTTCAATCCTTCTTTACATCTTTTACTAATTATACAAAGTTAGTCCTTTCCTTTGTCGCTAACTTTGTAAGCATTGAAGAGAACAATAGTTTAATGTTTTCTTTCTGCTTTTAATTTTAATTTTTGGTTAACTCATAAATCCCTTTTCATATACTTATTTAAACTGTATGTTCATTTGTCCTTGTTCCTTTCAGAAGAATTAAATGACCTGGCAAGACCTGGTAAGCATATCATATGGCATAACATAAAAACTGCAGATCTTTCTTCATATATGCTCAAGTACTATATATTGCATTGGATAATACATATAAAATCTTTAGAATATTTGCTCATTAATAGAAATTTGCTTGTATTAATACTGTTACCAATGGTGCTCATTATTTTTTTCAATTTTTAAACATATCATTGAATTTATAATCAACATTTACAGGATATGCCTTTATTCAGGCTGTGCAATAGTTTTAAATGTTTCCTTGACCTGCTATAAAAACTAAAAGTAGATATTGTGTTGAAATGCCATGCTACAAGATTAGTTTAATAAGTTGGTTTATTCATGTGGTAGACTGAATCATATCTATTTTGACCTTCTAAGTTTATTGTGAGAATGCTCCTCCAGTAGCTAAAGACTTGAATTGTTGAGTGGCTATGCTTAGGTGGGTACCTGTTCATTCTTTAACCATAGGGCATCAGAAATATGTATCAGCTATTAATGTATATCAGCGATTGTATTATTTATATATGATAAGATAATCCAGATACTAAGTGAAGATAGTATGAAATGAATCACATGATTGAGATGCTAAAACTAGCACAGATATATAATCAGGTGCTTGCTAAATCCAAGGAATTATCAAATGATACTTCCTTTAACAATTATGCTAAGCATTTTGTTCCCTCTGTAAAAATCATGTCAGCTCTCTTACATATTTGAATTTTGACAAGTATTGCTATGGGTACTGAACTATTTTCTTTGCGAGTCTTTGTAATTGTGTATTTGTCATTAACATTGTAAGTTGTACAGTAATAATAATAGAACAACAAAAAACAAAAACATGTATCTGGCAAAGAAGCTGATTTTCAGTTTCCAGTGGCCAAGAATCTTTTACTAGCTCAAAAGCAGGAATTAAAATCCCTGAAAGCTACATTAGGTTTATATAATGAGCTTGGAAAGCTATTTCTGATTTATATACTGAGTTCTCTTTGGGTAGCAGTGTTGGAATATTTTCATGACTGAAAATGAAAGTAAATGATCTTGCAAGCAGTTTCCTTAATTTAGCAACACTTGGGAACAGCAGGGCTGCAGTATTAGGATCCAATTTTTAATTCCTTGAAGCATAATTCTGCTTTTGTCATTCTAGAAATAGAAGTGTAAAAAATCCAAGATTTTGAAATTATTGGGAATATTTCTTTCCACCATTAAATAAAAATATCAAAAGAGGGCTTCACAAATTATGTTGGAAACAGATTGTGGCTAGAATGCAGTATTGCAAGCTAATCCTGCCCACAGCCAGGAGTTTGATTCTCACCATTTGAAGCCTTCCCTCCTTCTGAGGTGGGTAAAATGAGGATCCAGATTGTTGGGGGACAATAGGTTGACTCTGTAAATCGCTTAGAGAGGGCTGTAAAACACTGTGAAGCAGTAATATCAGTAAGTGCTATTGCTATTATGGAGTCTTTATTTGACTGCTTGCATTGAATGGCCTGATAAATGGAACATTTATGGTTTTTCTGAACAGATTTTATTTCACCCACATTTCACGAAATTCCCAAAATTATTCAATTATTTAATATAATGGATTATTTACATTAAAATATAATTCTAGCAGATTGCTAAAAAAACAGACAGCTACTTCTAACAAACCCAGAAAATTATAATTACTTCAGTAGGGAAGATTGAAATTTTATTTTTGTTACCTGCATACAGGTAATCCTCGACTTACAACCATTTGTTTAACAACCATTCAAAGCTACAACAGCACCCCCCAAAAAAATTTCTTATGAGTGATCATCGTATTTATGATCATCGTAGCATCTCCATGGTAACATGATCAAAATTTGAGTGCTTGGCAACCAGCTTGTATTTACAATAGTTGCAACATCCAAGAGTCATGTGATTGCCATTTACAATCTTCACGGCTGGCTTTTGGCAAGCAAAATCAATGGGGGAAGCCAGATTTGCTTACGAATCATGTGATTCACTTAATTAATGAAGTAATTTTCTTTAAAAAGACTGGCAAAAAAAAGGACGTGTAATGGGGCATGACCAGAGGTGGTTTTTCAGCAGGTTCTGACCAGTTCTGGAGAACCGGAAGCAGAAATTTTGAGTGGTTCAGAGAACCAATAGTGGAAATTTTGAGTAGTTTGGAATACCACCTCTGACTGGCCCCACCCCATCTATTCTCTGCCTCCTGGGTCCCAGCTGATCAGCTGGGTCTTCTTTTGTTGCCTTGCACAGGAGAACAGAGATGGAAAGCAGGATAGTGAGATGGGGAGAGAATGGAGATTTTACAGTATCCTTCCCTTGCCATGCCGACCATGCCACGCCCATCACTGGGCACGACTCACTTAAAAATCACCCAGTTTAGCAACAGAAATTCTGGTCCCAATTTTGATTTGTAAGTTGTGGACTGCCTGGAATACATATCCAATAATCTTATGAATTTACAGCACAGATCTGTCTAATAGTGCTCAGTTTTAAAAGTCACCTAAGCAGAATTCCAACAGGAAATAAAACTGGATAATTCCAGGGAATAGGATATAACTTTGTAAAAAATTAAAAACATGAAACATTTCCCTTGTTAAGAGTTAAGAGCTGAAGAACATTTGAGGGCCCAGATTGTTGGGGGCAATATGCTGACTCTATAAACCACTTAGAGAGTGCTGTAAAGCACTATGAAGTGGTATGTAAGTCGAAGTGCTGTTGCTATTATTTGTAAATTTTATTGACATTAGCAAGTCCAAAACTTCTTTTCATTATTTCTTTCCAAAACAGATCTTGAACAACCAACTGAAAGACAGTTTGGTAAGTAGCATTATATATTTTTTCCAACCAGGTAAATATTTATTTATTTTATTAAAATGCCACCTATCACACTAATACAGCAGCTCCAAGCTGCTATAATACAGAGATGATGCATATCTAAGATAGTGTTTCCCAACCCTAGCAACTTTAAGATATGAATGGCTATGAATTCTGGGAGTTGAAATTCACATATTTTAAAGATGCCATGGTTGGGAAACACTGATTCAAAGTCTTCCTCAGCCTATTTTTGACAAATTATAGAAGTTCTCCCATTCTCTATCAAATTCACTTCTCAATACCAGATTACTCATTTATCCAAGAAAAAGAAAAAAAAACAGAGCAATATGGTTCTGGCCAAGTTTACAAAAAGAAAAATCAGTATTTTCAATATTTTAACCATTAATTAAATGAATTCTGTTAATTAAAAAAAAAGAAAATCCTGCATTTGTAGTTTGTGATTGATGTCTGATGGAATCTGTATATTCTACTCATGTTATATACAATCCAAATCACCTTATTTCATGTTTTATGGTACCATAGTAATCTTCATAATTCCATGATTTGGACCAGTTTTATCTTTGCTTAGCAGTAAGCAGATAAGGAAATAAATTCTATTCTAGGTATACAAATTTAGATATGTAGATTTATACTTCCTTATTATTTATTTAGATTTATATTCTGTCTTTCTTCCAGGAATTTAAGATAGCTTACAGGAGTATCTCTCCATAACAGCATAATGGAAGAACTATCATGCAAGTTAAATTTTCTTTACACAAAGTTGACAGATCCAGAAGGGTATACCAGTGGGAGAAAGACTGATGGTACAAATTCTAAATTTGCAAGAGCAAATACCATCATTGACTACATTGGTTTAATAATAATTACAGCAGCCCATTAAATTAAAACTTTGAATTTAATTTAACTTAAATTTCAAAAATCACATTAAAATCTAAACCATATACGTTCCTTTATAGGTAATAACTTCATCATTGCTCAAGAATTATTAAAGTCTAAAAATAGTTCATTTTTGAAAAAATGCTTTCTTTTAACTTCAGAACTCCTAATAGTTAAATTAAGTAATTAATTCAGACAAGCTTAATTTCTTGCTTTATTCTTTGTTTGAAATTTGGCCTTCCAGAGAAGGTGTTTAAGCTCATTCTGGGAAAGGTTCCATTAGAATTTGATTCTTTGCTTGGCAAAGAACATTGTTTATACAAGGGATTTGTTTAAGTATAGATGTGAACAACAAAAGGTCAGTGTATTTCCTTAGCACAATAAAATGCAAACTATTTGTAAGGTGCTATATAGAGATCCTCAGTGCAATGGAAACTAGCTGGGCCATTGCAATTATATGAAACAAATGCAATGATGGAATTTGCTCCTGCAAATTCAGAATTTGTACATTCAGTCTTTCTTCCACTGTTATACCAATTTGTATGTGTCAAGTTTGTGTAAAGAAAAATTAAGTCAAATGACAGTTCTTTCATGGTGCTGTTTTAGAAAGATATCCCTGTAAGGTACTTTAAATTCCTGAAAGAAAGAAGGATTATAAATCTAAATAAATAATAAGGAAGGATAAAAATCTACATATTTTAACAGCACATGTGATTTAAACGTGATGTTCCCACCATTACTACAAAAACTATTCAAGAAAGCTGAGATTATTCAAAGATGAGTCAAGAATCTGGAATTCCTATTCACAATTTTGATGAATAAAGAGATTGCAAAGCAAGATAGCATTTAACAAAATGCAAAATTCCCAACCGGAAGTACAATTCATGTTGTTTGCTGTTTGTATTACATCTGGCAGTTTACAACCTGTTTTGCTAATGTATGGTTTTTCTTTGAATGAAATCCTATGCTATCCGTAAAAATAGGTCCGTATTAATTCCCTCTCTGTTGTATTAACCACCCCAAACAATTGAATTCTTGAGAGCATGCAGTCATTTCTAACTGTCTCCATGAAACGCCTGCCATTGAAATAAATCTTGACAGACTGTGTTTCATCTATAAACTATGTTTAGAAGTTGTAAATGCTCCATCACTCCAGAAGTTGTAAATGCTCCATCACTGGAAGTTTTTAAGAAAAGATTGGATAACCATTTGTCTGAAATGGGATAGGGTTTTCTGCCTGAGTAGGGGGTTGGACTAGAAGACCTCTAAGATCCCTTTCAACTCTGTTATTCTGTTAAAACAAGGCAGGAAGTTGAACTTGAATCAAACCTTGGACTAATGTTTGCCCTTCTGTAGTTGATATTAACTTGCTTTGCCTCTTTCTCCCTAAGTAGGCTTCATTACACATGTTTTAATGAGGAGTTGCTTATGTATAAGATACCATGAAGTCTGCCTGTGAATTATCATGCATGTTAATTTCCTTCCATGCATAATGATGGAAAAACTATTTAGAAACTTGCTTTGTTTTCTCCCTTTGTAGCAGTAGATAAAGTGGCACTACTGATGGGGAACATGAGCTACTATAATCATCCCAAGCTCAAGGCTCCGTTAGTTGACGTTTATGAGCTGACCAACTTGCTGAGGCAGTTGGACTTCAAAGTGGTCTCCTTGCTGGATCTGACAGAACCTGAGATGAGGAATGCAGTGGATGAATTCTTACTGCTCCTGGACAAAGGTGTCTATGGTAAGAGTTTGTGATTTGGTGGCCAGTCAAGACAAGCTTCAATTTGATTGCCATAATGTACCTTTCATAGTTACTTTATTTGGTTGAATCTGGATTTCTGCAGTGAGGAGGGAATTGGACTGGATAGCATAAACAGTTTTTTCTAGCACGGTGATTCTCTGATTCTAATAAAGTAAACAAAAAGCATCACTTTATAAAATACAAAAGAAATTTATGTTACATTGGTTGTAAGTCCAGGACTACCTGAAACATACAGGTACATACAGGTAGAAACATACAAGTACATACAGGTAGTCCTTGACTTATGATCATAATGGAGCTCAGAATTTCTGTGGCAAGACATGATGTTGTAAGTCAAGGAAATTGTGTGACCATTTTTAATTTTATGACTTTTTTATGGTAGATGCTAATGCCGTGGTTCTTAAGTAAATAAAGTGGCCGTTAACAACACATGGTTGTTGCTTATCAAATCAATGTATTCCCAGGGGTGTTTTGGGGGGGGAGAAACCAACCAAAAATATCATAAATCACAGTCACATGGCCATGGAATGGTGCAACCCAGCGGTGCTGGAACTGAGTATGTCTACTCTAATCTGATTAAAAAAAAAAAAAAAGACTAGGGGTGACGTGATAGCAGTCTTCCAATATCTGAGGGGTTGCCACAAAGAAGAGGGAGTCAAGCTATTCTCCAAAGCACCTGAGGATAGGATAAGAAGCAATGGGTGGAAACTAATCAAGGAGAGAAGCAATTTAGAGCTAAGGAGAAATTTCCTGACAGAACAATTAACCAGCGGAACAACTTGTCTCCAGAGGTTGTGAAAGCCCCAACTCTGGAAGTTTTTAAGAAAAGATTGGATAACCATTTGTCTGAAGTGGTGCAGGGTTTCCTGCCTAAGCAGGGGGGTTGGACTAGAAGACCTCCAAGGTCCCTTCCAACTCTGCTATTCTAATATGTGTTTCTAATTAAATACATTTTGATTTGACTTTGATCTTCTCACCATGCGGGTCTAGTGTTTTCAAGTTGGAATGCAGCCTTCAGTCTGCACAGTTTTTCCTATTCATTTTTGTGTATGCATGTGAAAAAATCTTTTGCTGAACCTGTTTAACTAAACATGGTGTCCTCTTCCCAGTGCGCCTCTCTCTCATGTTCTTTTTGTCATCGCACAATATTTTAAATGAAGAGGCTGTGGGCAACAGACCCACAAATCATCAATATTCCTCTTATGGGCCTACTACTTTTTCAAACTGATTGAAAAATGCCCGTCTCTGAAATCTCACCAGTGTTTTATTTTTCACAGTTGTCATTACAAATGCTCTTCACCAGGAAAGGAT
Organism: Laticauda laticaudata; assembly: GCA_004320025.1. NCBI lineage: Eukaryota > Metazoa > Chordata > Lepidosauria > Squamata > Elapidae > Laticauda > Laticauda laticaudata. The sequence goes on along the minus strand of BHFT01064615.1, from coordinate 1,729 downwards.
AGGAAGAGCCCAGCTCCTAATAGTATACAAATGTAGTCATGCGTTGATTCATGTTAGACATGTCTCCACAATAGATGCTAGAACACAATATATGCAGTTTTGTCATAGATCAGATGCTTAATGCTTGATTCACTTAGTTCCTCCCAATCTGACATTCAGAATGCCTTTCGCTCTTCATGTGGCTGAGCCAACAATCGCTCTGACAAGAAGATTTATTGTAATAGCATTCACAGCTTTTCAGACCACAGTATTCTTGGACAATCCTTTTTAGCCGTGGCTTGTCAGGAACATTCAGATCCCTTGCAGCTGTCGATGGGATGTTGCGGTTGCTTGGACGATCAGGCTCATGCATGCTTGTTGTTGTGGTTTGTTGGCAGCAGGTATGGATGGCTGAGGTCTCTGAGAGTGAGGACTCGGATGAGAGGCCTGCGTGTGATGTAGGGATGGGGCCAGGGCTATCGGAGAGTAGGGTGCTACCTTCGGAGCTTGTGGAGTCTGGTAGCAGTGATGAAGAGAACCCCGGGGTGCGTGTGCTCAGTGCACATGTGCGCAGGGCTGCTCGAAGGAAAGAGCAGCTGAAGCATCACAGGAGACTTGGGAGTAAGGCTGGAAGGTGATGGCTCTTCCCATAAGGGATAAAAGCCAGCCTTCGGGTTTGGCTTCTTTGCAGGAAGCAAAGAAGTTCTTTCAACTTCAAGTTCTCATGGAAGTCCTGTCTGTTCTGGTTCGTGTTTGAAGATTTTTGGTTTAGAATATTTTTCTGCAGTTAATCTTGTATTCTTGGCAGCCTTTCATAACCTTGAAAGGGCTTGCTCTGGACAATTAGTTTTAATGACTCTTTGCTGTGGATGAACAGAATTCACAGAGACGCATTTAAAAGGTTTGCTTTTATATATACTTTGTGTTTATTTGCTTTGAACGAGGCTTGGGTCAGAACACTTGTATCCATTAACTTGGTGCCCCTAGTGTGTTTTTATTTATTTACTTATATACCTAGATCGAATTTGTATACCCACCCAACTCACACATAGGTAACTACAGATGGCTTACAAAATTTTTAAAAATCCATGGCATAATAACATTCATTTTAAAAAATCCATCCCCCACTTCCTGTGACAGCAACAACACAATGAAATCAACCACTTGATCGGGTCCCTCTCCATTCATAGGCCCCAGGCCCACTAACAAAGCTATGTTTTTAAGACTTTTCAGAAAAGCAATAGGATAGGGGCCAACCATACCTCAGGGGACTCCATAAAGCTCCATAAAGAAGGGGCCACCACCGAGAAGGTCCATTTTCATGGCCCCCACTAGATGGCAATCCCTAATCAATGGAACCCATAGCATGCCCTGTCTCCCTGTCCTGGTGGGCCAGGTAGATGTAAGACAGTATTTTAATATTGTAATCAAATATTTTGAAAGTTCTAGGTCACAACCTAGGAAAATCCAAACCCGGCAGAAAGAAAAACATATTTGTTATCATGGGCTCTTCAGATGCCATATCATGATGTTATCTAGAGATTATTGAACAAAAAATGTTTTGCACAACAATTAAGTAAACTTCTCCAAAACCCATGAAATTTTATACAGGTTATATACGGTTTTCGCTTGTATTTGTATGTGGATCTTTGGTTATTCGGGTTTTCTCTCGTGTAAAATTGGAAGTATCTAGGCGACGTTTCGATGAAGTCTCATTCATCATCTTCAGGCTTGTTTCTTTGGCTCTGTG
>BHFT01064612.1:0-31391 GCA_004320025.1 Laticauda laticaudata | reverse complement strand
AGTTATGTCCAAGTGGGTGACGTAGTTGTGCAGGTAGGTGGCGTCTTTTCTAAGTTCTAGTTGAACCTGTGTTGGCTCAGTCTTGTATTTGGTCTTCAAGCGGTTTCAGACGGGATTGCTGCTTCTCTCGACTTCCTTCTCATGGATCACTGGAAGGGTGTAGTTCAGCAATGCCCTTCCCGCCTGAGACTGCTTGGGCTGGTTGAGATGGCTCCTTCATATTCCTCCTGGTTCTGGCGGTGTTGGTTGAGGCTGGCTGGTGCCACCATCAGCGAAGGCTCACAACATTCTGCTCTCTGTTTTTGCTCCCGGACGTTCTTTCTGGGGTGTCATTCTACCTGTGGAATGCTCTTTGTTGTTTTGGCTAGATTGTCGTTTGCAGAGTTTGTTGTCTTGGTTATGGGAGGTTCGTCTCTCCATTTTTTTATTTATTTTGTAAACTATGCCCCCCGCCTTGGTTGTTTTGTAGTCAGCAATTTATAATTTTTGGTCTGTGGCGGTTTTTGTGCTTTCTTCAAGGTTTGCCAGAACGAAAAGCTGGTCTATGCTGCTGTGCTTCTATTCTCCTCATACATCTAAGATTAGTTGTAGGGTACTGGGTCCTGTGATTTGTGTGAGGTGGTCTGGAAGGACCATAGATGAGATTCCGTTAGGGAGGTTGTTGGCGTATGACTAAGGTTGCCGATTATTTTGAAGGTAAGTATTTGGTCTGGGGGAGGGGGTGGACGAGGCAGGGTTTGTTCCCCAGGTGTAAGTGGAGTGTAAAACTGTCAGCAGGATTCTGTATTTCGCATACCCATAGAATAGTTTCAGACTGGGCTTTTTATTTGTAGTGCTACTAGGGTGTATAGGTGTTGCAATGTTAGTAAATGGTTGAGTTTTTGTCTTCAACGTCCTTGTCCGATTCTCTCTGGGCCTTCTTTAGTATATCTAAATCCTGGTTGGCCTCGCCATTAGAGCCAGATGGGCCGGCCGCGGTTATGCGTGACGGACACCAGCCTGGCAGCCAGGTATTGTTCGAAGAAGCGATGCAAGGCGATAAACTGAGAGCTGTTGTTGATAACAGTACATCTGATAGCACCGTAGCTTGCAAAATAGTTTGTTGAGCCTGTTTCATGACAGCTCGGTGGTTGATGGAAGCCATGAGGATGACTTTCACAGCACAGTTCGAGTATGCATCGACAACATGATGCAAAAAGTGTTCCCCTTCATTGGCCTGCAAAGTCAATGTGCAACCACTAGACAGGGGCCCGGGAGAGTTTCCCAGTCTGATATCGGTGCCTTTTGTTGGGGGGGGTAAGCTTGCTTTCTGACAGGGCATGGCATGTTGCATAACCCAGCGTTCTATGTCTTTGTGGTCCAGTCCTTGGCCAGCCAGAACGTAACTCCTGGCCAGGGCTTTCATCTTGACTGTACCCAGGTGATCTCGTGCCAACATCACTAGATGGTTTTTGGAGGCTGGCAATGGATTACCATCTGTCAATCACATAAGATGCCCCAGTTTCGATTAGACAGACTTCGGCTCATGTCTCGGCATGGAAGGTTTCAAAAGTCTATTTTTTTTTTATATTTCACTCTGGCCAGTCCTTACTATATACCAGTTCAGTATGCGCACGTAAGGGTCTTTGGCTGTGGCTCTGCACGATGTCAGCGGCTGTCAGCGGCAGCTCCGGGCAGGTCTCCAGTTGGAATGTGGAGGTAGTGGAGGCAGGGTCGTCTGTTGTGATGGGCCAACGGGGAAGGCTCAGGGTGTCGGCATGGCAAGATATCGGCTTTGCGGTCTGTTTGGAGTAGGTGTGTATGGAATAGCAGCAAGGAATTCAGGACCACGGCTCGTCATTTCCGGAGAAGAATGTTTGGGGTTGGCTATTTCCCGCTAGGATTCCCAAGGAGTGAGGCTTGTGGTTGGTTATGATGAAAAGGATTACCGTAGGTATTCATGGAATCATTTGAACCTCCGGCGACAATGTTGCTGCCAGGGCTTCACAATCGAGACGCTATGTGGGTGCCTGTATTGGCGTTCCACAAATTTGGAGAGTGTCTTGAGTAACGGCAACAGTGCCTTCTCTGCTTGTCTGGAACGCCGGTGACCTCAGATGGCGCGCCCCAAAAGGTGAAGCATGCAGGTGACTGTCAGCGGCAGGGGTGTTGCTAAACCTGGATAAGAAGGTGTCTGATGTCAATAGATCCTTAATATCTTGGAAAGTTTTGTGGGTGCTCCCAAAGTCAAACAGTTTTTTTATCTAGCAGCCACTGTAGAGGCTTCTGCTATTGTCGCTCTATGGGGCAGGACAACAACTTGTTAAAGTTTATGAGGCCTAGGAACAGCACTGGAGATATCGTTTTGTTTCTTGGTCTGGCAAGCGTGTTTGATACCTTTAACTTCTTTTTCATCATCGTTGGGTGATGCCATGCTCATAGTGATTAAATCCCAAGAATTCAACATGGCCAGTCACATTCTCCTTTTCTTGCTTTTAGGCCTGATTTTCTAAGCGGAGTTTAAGTACTTCTCTCTAGCCTGATTCTAGCTATTGGTGTTTTTGGCTGAGATCAGTACCATCATAGAAGTATGGGATGAACACCAGGTTTGATTCCGTTTAGTTGGCAGTTCATGGGCTTTGGAAAACACTGGGCACGCTAACGACCCTGAATTGGAGGTGATTAACATTTGAGATGTCCCTCTACTGCATGAATATGTTTTGTGTTTCTGCTGTATTGGCTCAACGAGTAAGTTGCTGATAGCTTGTGCTAGGTTCCGTTTTTGCAAATATTTTTTCCTCCCCATAGTGAAGTGGCAATAAATGTTGGCACACGGCACTACGTATGACGCACTTTGTTGGAGCGCGTGGTTCGGGTTGCTTTATAGTCCCCACAGATGCGAACTGACCATGCTGGCTTATCTTTTGTGTTAGCAATAGGGGTTTCCACTTGCTGTGGTCCGAAGCTGGTCTAAACCTTTGGTGGTTATCAACTGTATTCAACTATTTGTTGATTTTTGGTTTAAAGCGCGAATGGAACGCGTTGGCTTTAGGAATGGGGGCTATTTTTGGGTTACTGGCTAAATGAGATTGGGGTCCTGGTATTTGCTATAGTCTTGGTTGAATAATTTTGGAATTCATAAGTTGGCTCTCCTCCCAGTGGTAGTAGCGATGCGGTTGATCCAGTCATCCTGAATTCCAAGAGGCAACAACATTCGATTCTAGAGGTAGGGCGGTCATGGTACGACATAGTTTAGGGGCAGAGAGGTTGTTGAAAATTTCACGAAAAATGTCCAAGGATATTACAGGATTTAGATTTCCCTGTAGTCTTTTAGCACAAGTTTTAGTTCTTTAAGTTTTTCTGCTTGATGTTTGGAATTAGGCGGCGGATGGTATTCAGGATACGATCGATAAGAAAGACACTGTAGTCGACCTCCATTTCACAGGGTCTCCCCTCGATGCTTCACCTGGTTATTTGCACTTCTTTCCGCTTTACCGCCCTGGCATTATCAATGAATGATGTTGGATGTGTTTTTCTCTGTCACAGTTCTTTTATTATGCAGTTCATTGGTTTGCCGGCTTGTTGTCATGCCTGTCTGGGGGGGGGGGGGAGGTGTGCTGCTGCGTTCTTTTTGGACTAAATGGCTGCTTTTTGTTGCGGCAGACCTTTCGTATGCCTTTATTATTACAAGCCGGCATATTGCGTGAGGAATCTGCATTCAACCGGCAGGTGATATGCCGTCTGCAGCCCGAATTGAAATTCCGCTATTTTCCTCTTTCTGTGCATTTTCGCTACTATGAATAGAGTTATGGACATCTTGTGGTATGTTTGTGGTCATCTCTGGTTTCCCGACGCAAGGGGGAGGGGTGTTCTGTATGGAACTTGGTAGGTTCCAAGTACTCCATTCTGATTGGCCGAAAAGGCCACTTACAGATTGGTTCTCTAGGAACCAATCCAGGAAGCCACCAAATGGCGGGAAGAATTAAATAACTGTCATTGGCCACAAGCCGGCAGGCAAGCCGCGAAATAAAGGGCTGCCGTGGCTTGGGCTATGTTCCGTTTCTTTACCGAGTGGTTTGAAATAAAGAGTTGTTGTTTGGAACCCGGTCTCCTGCACTTCTTTCCGGATGAAACAATTTGCATCTCAGACAGCTGATTCCATTTGACAATTCCTTTTATACTGAGCTGTTAAACGGTTCAGCCTATCAGAGGCTTCTCTGGCTCCTGCTCAAAGAGCGGACCAGAGTGAAGACTGTTGTTGGACACAACAGACACATTCTTTCCTTCCATGTACAAGAAGTGGATGGTCCAGAACAGTGGTCCCCAACCTTTTTTGTACTAGGGACCAGTTTCACGCAGAAACACTTTTTTGCGGACTGGCAAAATCAATTCTTCCCCAATAGTAAAGGGCTTCTTAGCTTTAGCAGTGCTGTCCGCGAAGTTAGGCGCGGAAGTTAGATGAGGGCAGAAGTGGTTGTCTTTGAAAATAAGACAACACCCGGAAACAAAAACATATTTTTACATATATTTTAATCACAATTATTCATTCTTTGAGGCCCGGTACAAAATGATCCACAGACCAGTACCGGTCCATGGCCTGGTGGTTGGGGACCCCTGGTCTAGAAGGCAAATGCTGGTGATTGAGCAACATTCTGAGGGCAATAGCCTAGCTTTGAGATGATGTACCACCAATACTTTACAGCTAAGACAGCTTCCACCTTCTGCCTGCCAGAAGAACCATTGCTCAAATGGACATAGTTCTGTGGGCCTATTTCACTAATCTTTAGAATAGATGAAATTTTCCCCTCTTGTCTGTAAAATATTGGATTTTTAATTTTTTATACTGAACAAACAGCCGTTTCATAAGTATAGCAACCCACCCTCAAATTCTATGTGTCTATTTTGGGACATATTTATATAACTTTTTTCACTCACTGGCAAATGCTCTAGTTTTCTGCCGTTTTAATGCAACACCTACACATAGATGAATAAGAATACCATCTTTCCATTTCAAGCCATAATCTTGAAGAGAATAACATTCCTCACCCTTATCTTCTCAGAAATATCCCAGGTGGTGTTGGAAATAATAATTATGTAAAGACTTCTCCTAAAATATATTATTTCTGCCTCATCTTTCAGTCAAGAACACCTAAACTAGTTTCCAACATTTTGGGAGATTGTTCATAAAGATCAGTATGGTTGAATTATTTTCTTTTTAAGACGAATTGTAATTTGGAAGATACAGGTAAGTAACATCCTTTGTTTCCTGCCAACTTTCCATGAGAACAAAATCTGAATATGCACATGGAATACTTATTTATTGGTAGGAGAATAAGCAATTATTTTTAGATTTGTAATTTGTAATACCTTGTAACTAGTATCCTCCATAAGCTGTTATTGGAGATCTGATAAAAAAAAGACTGATCAGGTTTCCTGACAGATTAGATTTTGCCAATTTACAATATAACTGTATATAACTTATCAGTAGAAATGCTATATGTGCTTTCTTCTTTCTGTCTCCTATTACATGAGAGTTGTATTACTTTACACTGAATCCAAATACTTCTTCCCTGTGCCATATCTGAAGTCAGATGAAAAGATCTCTATTTCTCTGATCTCCAGGATTTCAGGAACATATTAGTGCTGCCATCTAAAATGTATCTACACAATTTATTAGAGCACTTTTTTTTCTATTTTTACAAATGGCATTATAAACCTGACTGGGAAAGTCACAAATTAAAGTCACAAGACATGGAATGCTTTAAATGTCATTAATACTTGCTGGTTGCCAAGCACCCAAATTTTGATCATATAACCATAGGGATGCTGTGATGGGTATAGCAATAGCAAAAGCACTTAAACTGATTTACCATTAAATAGTGCTTTAGAGTATTCTCTGAGTAGTGTACATTGTCAGCCTATTGCCCCCAACAATCTGGGCCCTCATTTTACTGATCTTGGAAGGATGGCAGGCTGAGTCAATCTTGAGCTAGTCAGGAATGAACTCCTGATGTATGGGCAGAGTTAGTCTGCAATATTGCATTTTAACCACTGCACCAACTCTCAGTGTGAACATTGTCATAAGTCACTTTCAGAGCCATTTCCCTTTAATGGAAGGTGTTAGGAATATTTTTAAAAACATATATTTAAATGTATATATTCCAACAATTAAGTTGCTGGGTGCATAAAAATATATGCAGAATATTTTGTGTTTCTCCAGAATTTCCACCAAAAAAACCTTATATAATACAGCTTTTGAGATGTCTCTGGCCATACACACAATATTAAAAAACCCCTCTAAACCTGAGTTTAGAGGACTAGTATTCCCCCAATCAAAAATAACGTTTTCTAAAACCCTGGCCCATGAACCCTGAATTTGATTTTGCACAGGAGCAGGGAAGGTTTTCAGAGGTCAGATCTGTATTTTCTCTGTTTCTTAAATGTTTTGGTTATATTATAAGAATGAAACAGTTATTTTATTCTCCTTTTTATGCCAGTAATCACTGTAGCCATTCTGAGGGAAAACTGCTCAGTCTCAGTACTGTAACCAAAATTGACAAGCATTTAGCTTTCACTTATCTATCCTACCTTAGCGGAACTATGGATTGGTGCTATTAAAAAGTCACAAGTGACTAGTGCCCTAGAAAATCTGGATTACTCAGATCATGGATGTGAAAAACACTCCATAACAGAATTTATTAGCAACATAACCTATGCATTTCATTTTATAGGTGGCCTTCCACCACCTGGTGCTAGGTCTTTAAATATCCAGTCAATGAAGCATGTTTGTTGGAAGGGCACTCCAGAAAAGAAAGACAGAGGGAGAGACTGAAATCCATACTTTTGGAATGCACAAACTGAACCATATTTTTATCTGGATGTTGCAATCAGTTATGTTGTCCTGTGATTCCCAAAGGCCTCTTTAAATGGGAGTGAAATATTCTCTTCCCAAAGCACATCAGAATTGCAGAATAATTCAGCACTATAGCAATTTCCGACAGAAGCAAAGTGTTCCTGGCACTGAATCCAATGACACTGGATTTCCCTGCGCATCTCTCAACATATTCAAAACTTAAGAGTTGTGATTCACTTCAAGAACAACTGGGTTGCTGACTTGCCCACAATTACTGCCTACTGTAGTGTATTTTGAAAATATCCTCTCTGTACTATTATCCTTTTTTCATGATTTATCCTAGGGACATGTTGTTCAAAGTCTTGGAACACATCTGAAAAGAACAAAATAAGTATTACTGTAACATTGGGAGAACATTCATTTAACACTTTTAATTAAAAGTTTGTCCTCATATATTGATATTTTTTTTTTACTGGTGCTGATGCAGGTGTAACAAATTCATATAAAGTAGGAGATATTCCTTAGTTCTGTAGTCATGATTTCCTGCTTACTATCCACCTTAAAAGAAAAATTCTGAGGTGCCAATTTGACATTCTAAGAGTTTTGTCCCTACCAATCCTGTTTCACATATTATGCAGAGATAAATATAAGCCTTCTGTTGAACAAATATCAAGACAGAAGAGCAACCAGTTATGACATCTTGATAAGTAGGCCATCCATCCTTCCATCCATCACATTTATATCCTGCTTATCAGCCTGAAATACTAATATAATCCAATGTATATTAAATTATATAAATATATATAAATTTATATATTTATATATATATAAATATAAATTTTAATTAGGAGCCACTCCAGTCTATATTTTCCTGAATAACCAGGGTCATACTACACCATCATTCAGAGTTTTATATCTGCTCATGCAGATATGGATTCATCAATATACAGCTAGATCAGATCAGGCAGTAGCTAAAGTTTCAAAGAAAGCTTCATTCAAGATTTATTTTTATTTGAAAAATTTAGAGGGACTAACAATAAATAAATAGAGGACTTTCTTCCACTTGAATTCCATGTGGCTAAACTAATTAGTCTTTCTTGAGGGAAACTTTAAGAAATGTGCAATTTGATATTGGACTTTTCTTCAAAGTCCAATTAAAAAAAAGTCCATAAAAAAAAAAGTCCATGGATTGTCAAATCCATGAATTAAGAAATCCTCAGCTTTATAGTTCTTTGATAAAAGATAAAACTTTGCTGATAACTGTGGTGGAAAGCTATGATGAATCCATTATAGGCCACTATGGAATATTACTACTAAAAACAATGCTTCTTAAATACCTGAAATGTGATTATCTGGATCTCCAAAACATTCAGTGTACTTCTATAAAAGAAATATTCAAAACATTCAAATGCAATTCTATAAAAGAGAGAAAACAGAAGCCATTTCAAGGAATGCGGTGGTAGGTATGCAATCTGGAGTCACAGAAGGGAGGGACTCTTTCCCAGAGAGCAAAGAGACATTGAAGTATGGAATGTTTGGTATGCCTGAAGAGGGTGAAGGTGGACCTCCCTAGCAATTCACAGTTATGATGATAGTTGCAGATAGTTGCTTTAGTCTGGCAAGATTTCTGTCTGTAGCAAACAATAATAAGAAACTACTCAAAAGTAAATCCAATTGTCATTCTTGACTCTTTGGGCCTGACAGGGTACAACTTAATGAACATTTTGACTTTATGGAAGATAATCATGTTTCTTAACGTATGTATGGACATCAACACTCTTGATCTGCAATCACTTCAGATCTACACTTCATGTGGTACTCTACCACAAAGCTCCCCAACCATGAGCTACTGGGCCACAGCCCATTCAGAACTGCGCTGCACAAGTAGCAGTCAAGCACAGATGCACTGTTCCATTGTGCAAATAGCATGCACTTGCACATGCACATGAAGCTCCATTTGAAGCTCCACAGAACCACCTCCTTTGCCCCCTGCACCACTCCTCAAAGCCAAAAAAGGTTTGGGACCACTGCTGTACCATGTGGGGGAGGGAAGAGACTGAATAGTCTTACACATTTAGAATTTTGTTCTGCCCATTAGCAGAATATGCTCTATAACAGTTTCTCTTGAAGAAATGCACTCAGAACAAGAAATTCAACATTTTCAAAATTTGAGTTTTTTCCAGTGCTAAAGAGGTTCAAAAGACTCAAATTTAGATATCAGTCTATATGATTTACCCAAAAAATGTAATTAACTTTTCCTTGGAGTAAAAAAATCAGTCTTATTACATTCAGAGTAGTGCTTGTGAATTTAATTAGAGTTCTCAGTTTGCCACGAGGAAATGACAGAAGTATACACTAAAGGGGTTATTAAAAATGTATAAACATAAAATGTCTACATTAATACAATAGTTAACAAATTTAAAAAACAATTAGAACAGTATAAATTTATGCAATATCTCCCTCAGTAAAATAAATACAGAAAGCCTTCTCAAAGAACTCCATTGTTAACTTGTTTCTAAAAGTGAACAATTATTGTGTGCTAATCTAGCTTTTTAGGGCAGCTGCTCAATCCTCTCGGAGCATGGTGAGAAATTTTCTTCCTGCCTTTCCAAGAGAATTAGTGAGGACATTATCTTGGAGTTGGCAAGTATATGATTAACAATCATTTTTTATTAGACTCTGTAAAAGTATGTGAGACTGATCAGGAGAGACAGGAGGAAGAGCCACAACCTAGACTGGTGGTTCCCAAAGTGGGCAGTACCACCCCCTGGGGGGGTGGGATGCCTTAGGGGGGTGCTGAGAGGCAAGGGGGCTGGCAGGGGGGTGCTAAGAGATGGGGGGGGGCGCTGGAAGTGAGCGGCAGGGCACAATTCAAGGGTGAGAAAAAATCCCGCCACCGCCATGTTCGAGGCAAGGCCCCGCAGGATCATCCCATTGACTTGCACACTCTGGTGTAAGGAGCTCTGTCCCGTCCCCCGTCCCCCCCGAACGCAGGGTTGGGAAAGGAGAGCAAAGCCAGAGTTTGGTAATTTTTGCTACAAAGAATCACAAAAGCTTCTGGGTTGTGCACAAGAAGGGACACACATGTCAGTGCAATTCAGCAACAAAAAATAAAGAAATACAAATAAAACAAATCAACAAGAATCGGCAAGGCATCTCTGATTAGATTTTATTCACTGCTAGAATCTATTCAAAGATACTTTGCTGATTCTAGTCCAATGACCTACTCCAGCAGGGTTGGAAGGGAGTGTGTGTGTATGTGTGTGCATGGCTGTCAAAACTCCAAAAACAAGTCCAGTAATTCTGGAGAGGCCAGTCATAAATTAGAACACTTGCTAAGCAACTGGCCATTTAGTGAGGACCACTTGTCAGTCACCAAACCACACTCACCCAGTCATGTGACCAGCAAGCCACACCACCAGTCACATGACCAGCAAACCACCCAGTCATGTGACCACACCCTCAAATTAGGCCATGCCCTCAGAAATTTGAATCCTGCCCCTGGGTGGGGGGCATTGAGGATGAGTTTGTAGCACCAAGGGGGCGGTGCTGAAAAAGTTTGGGAACCACTGTTCTAAACCATCACACAAAAGGTATCCCAGCCCACAGAAGGAAAAGGGGCACAGGAAGCATTTCATATGGGACCCTCTTTAGTTTTCTAAAACATGAAAAGAAAGGAGGGAAAAGTGCTTTCAGACCTGCAAGATTCTGTTACTTTCAACTTACAATAAAGGTGGTGTTAGAAAAATAAGGTAAAAAGATTAAACAATGGCCTCCTCACAAGGCTCTGTAATGGCACATATACTATTCAACTTATATCAGATATGCCAGCAACTAGGGCCATGATGGTGGACCTAGGACATGTCAGAAGTGGCACGCAGAGCCATCTCTGTTGGCACACAAGCCGTTGCCCCAGCTCAGTTTCATTGTGTGTACGTATGTGCCTCCCGCCAGCAGCTGATTTTCAGGTATCTGCCACACATGCGCAGGGGGTGGGGCGCATGTGGGAGACATGCGCACATGCACAGGGGATGGGGAAGGTTGTACGTGCATGTACAGGGGTGTTGTGTGCATGCACAGGGGGTGAGGAGGAACATGGGGGAATGAGCGCATGAACAGGGGTGGGGAGAGCATGGGGGAGCACATGCATGCCCAGGAGGCAGGGGCACATGGGGGCATGCATGCATTGCATTATGGGTGCAGGCACACATGTGTGCACACACTTTCAGCATGCGTCAACGAAAAAGCTATCCATAACTGGACTAAGGGAAACAAATTTGGATACGCTGATGATTTGGTCATAGCAATTCAAGTAAAATGCATGGATGTGGCAGAGAGCTTCCTGTCCAAAGATCTTAAAACTCTTGGGAAAATTCTTCACTGACTGGAGGCTCATACCTAGCACCAGCAAAACAATAACTACATGTTTCCACCTTAACAACAAACTAGCATATGAAGCACTGAAGATCTATTTAAACAATTTACTCCCCTATGATCCCATTCACCTTGGACTAACTTTGGACCAGACTCTCTTCTTCAAGATACACCTAGAAAATACAGCTGCAAAAAACAATACTAGGAACAACATACTTCAGAAATTATGTGGAACTAAATGGGGAGCTTCAGCTGCCACCCCTCAGGTTATTAGCATGAGGGTTGGTCTACTCCAAAGCAGAATACTGTGTGCCCAGATAGCCATTAACAGCTGCCATACTACTAAGTTAGATGCCAGACTTAATATATAGTATATATACTGTACTGTATGTATGACATGCCATATGCTAAATAATACTGTTAGCAATGATGGCCGGAGTTTCTTGTCTGGACTTCCTCGAAGGGTTGATAGGCTCTTAATGTCTTAAAAAATATTTAGGATTAATTCTGTTGCTTTAATGAATTCCAAGCCTGCCTTTAGAGTACTTGCTCTCCTAAAATGCCTTCCATAATTTTTTTAAAAGCAACTAAAAATATCAATGTTACAATAAAGGTTGCAGATAAATTTAATCTTAATTTAAACAGCTTGCTGCTCTTGTTATCCTATTCTATTATTTTTTCAAGCTTGTAAATTGGCAGTATTCCCAGGAGATGTCAAAAATGTCAAGATGGCTATCTGAACAGGGCAGTCAAAGGCCCATCTGCTCAGCAGGTATACAATGCATATTATGCTGCCACAGCCATCATCTTGATTTGTTTTATTTATTTTTTAAAAAACCTGCAGATATTATTGCCCATAGTCTGAGATCTTACACTTTTCAATATTAATCTAAAAAGTTAATCAAACCATAGATCAACTTTAACCATTTAAAAAGAGACAAGTTAAAACAAGCCAAACCCAACAGAAAACATTATTTTTAAATGGCATATGTAAGTTAAAGAAAACTACCTAAAATCATGATTAAGAATTGATTTAACCACCATAGATGGACTATCTTTTGTCACACAGACAAAACAATCAACAAAAAACAAAACATCTACTAACTTCTGGTAATTCCAATTTATCACATCTTTACCTAGACTTTAGATGCTGCTGAGTAGATTTAGGGCACTTTCAAAGTATTTTGTTTTGGTTTTCTATAATCCACATCTTTTTTCACTGTTACATAGCTCTTTTCATTTTTTTCAACATAAGCAACTATTAAGTGGGGCATATTACAGCAAAAGCTCCTCTGTTCTCCTGATGGGTGTGAGCAGGGACTGAACAAACAGGAAAGGAAATTGAGATAGTGATGCTTAAAGAAAATGTTGACACCATGTATGTTTCAATTTTCATCTTTGTTATCATGAAGAAGAGGAGGCAACAATCATTATCCTCATGCTTTAATACAACTCTACAGTATGAACGCAATATTGAAATATATATATACACACACATGGATATACATATACATACACACACACACAGTGAGAGAGAGGGGGGAGGGAGAGAGAAAGAGAGGGAGAGAGAGGGAGGGAGAGAGAGAGAGAAGTGTATTAGCCATTAAGCAGAGTAAGCATATGCTTAGGGCACCAAGATTTGTTAGTGCTTAGGGTTAATCTTCCTTAATTCACCACTCTCTCTGTGTATGTGTGTGTGTGTGGGCGCACGTGCACGCACACACATCAAATTCCAGTATTGCCTTCATATATAGGTAGTCTCCATCCATAATGGAGCCTGCCCATCAAATGTCATGGTGGTTGTAAAACAGGTCGGTCACATGACTGACCCAATTTATGACCCTTTTGTGGCACATGTTAAATAAATGCTATAGTCATAAAGTGAACCATTGGATCACTATGGGTCCAGTTTTGCTGATAAGTGTAGAAATGCACATTTTCAGCAAAACTTTCATGAAATGCAGTCACATTTCAACAACTATAAACGTGACTATGTTGCTAAGCACCTGAAGTTCAGTCATTTGACTATGTCAGATGACTATCAGAACTTCAAATCCAAGGTGAGTCCCTCATAACTTCAAACAGTTGCTAAGCAACCTAGCATAAGTTGAAGACTACAGTATCTGTACAGTGCTAGTTACTAAACTTCAACAAGTATACTGTGGAGCTAAAAAAGGTGCCAAAAGCAGCAATTTAAAAAAACTGAAGGGATGTGGAGGATTACTGTTCTGTGGAGAGTGACGGCATTATGAGTTGTCTTGGTCAGGATCTGAAGAGTAGAGGCTGCTTCATTGACTCCTTCAAGCTCCCCTTAATACAGTTTAAGAGAACACTTCTAAATATAATTCCTGCTTAGGTGAATATCAGCAGAGGAAATATGGATTTTAATCAAAGTTACCACCAAGCTGTTTTCTTTCAGCAGAGCTACACTCTGTTCTCAAATAATGGCTTTGCTTTAGATCTTGTCTCTCTCCTTTTGGGCAAAGTAAATGGCAAAGAATGAAATCTTTAGAAGAAAATTGCTGGATTTGAAACAAAAGCACTCCCTTCCCCAGCAGATGCCTCTTGAGATTGAAGTTTCATTTCATTTCTCTAAATATGCAATCCCACCTATGTCTACTCCATAGTAATCCCACTAAGTTGAGTGAGGTTTATTTCTAGGTAAGTGTGTGTTTGGGTCTAATTTTTATTTGCATCATAAAATGCATTGTTCGTTCTCTGTGGCACCTCTTTGCTTTTATAGACAGGTTTGTTTTGGGGGGATTTTTTCAATCCCTATTTTGTACTTCCCCCTCTGCTTCTAAAACAAGATCAGCTCCAAAAGAAAAAACAAACTATGCCAAATTATTGATCCAATGTACTGTAATCAAGGCCAAAATAATTCAAATGCGTATGTGTGGTTTCAAGCAAACAGCTCCCTTCTGGCACCTAATCAGACTGCACTCTTTTCCCTGATCTAAAATCTGTGTAGGAGTAGCAGCCTGGCAACATATGAGTTAACAAGGCAGCACGTGTTAAGTTTAGCTGAGTAATGCACCTAGTTAAAGTTTTCAACCCAGCTGCAATTCAGAGTGAGAGAAAGAGAAAAGCAAGCTCTGGAGCTGGTATTTCATGAGCTGGACTCATTTTAAAGGGGTCATGAATGCAAGGTCAGTGGCACACACTAAAATTAGGAGTCTGTTCTAATTTATCTTTTTCTTCCTCCCCCTGCTACAGCTTCTTCCTTCAGCACTCAGCCAGAAAGCTCAGACCCAGAAGCTTATAACTCTTCCTCGGCAGTCTGAGTCACAAAGAGAGCAAGGTTGGATTGTTCAAATTTAGGAAAGGAAAGGAAGTGTCTCAGGAATTGCAACACTTGAAACATTTGTTCTGGCTTGATATACAAGATTCAGTCTTCTTTAGCAGACAGTGTTTAATGTGGGATGGCACAGAGCTTGTTTTTGCAGGCCAGGGCTTGAAATTAGGATTAAATATTGGTTCTGCTTTGGCTTGGTATACCATTGGGAAAGATGCTGAACAGGTTGGGTAACTTTTCTGCTGTGGGAGGAATAATAATACCCCCCCTTTTCAGGGCTGGTATTGGATTGTCAACTATTAAAGATAAAGCAAGCTGCATTGCCAGTCTCTTGAAATCAAGCACAGGTTGTTTTATTTCCAGGTATGCCAAAACCGTGTCTTTTATCAAGGTGATTTTCCTAGGAGAAATTGGGGAACTGCAGAAATGTGTTTTGAGATAAAGTGGGCATTTTCAAAAGAAGGGAAGTGGGGAGAGAATGTGTTCAGCCCTATGCCTCAGCAGAATTCCTTCTATTTGTACTGAATGTGGTATGATTGTTTGGTCACTTTCACAATATAATTCTTTTTTATGTAGCATTATGTGAAGATGGATGATGGATCACCCTACAATACATCCAAGCAGCATATTGTCATACTGTGATCAACTCAATTGGGATGGAAGGAACAAGGTCTCTTTTATTCAATGGCTACCTGCAACAACAAATGAATCTTGGGTCTTTCTTGATCTCAGTTGGCCATTGGATATAATTATGTTTATCTAATACTTATGCCAACATAAATAATGTCACAGCTACATTAGGAGCAGGGGAGAGAATATTCTATGCAAATTACCTAATTGAAGGGTTTCTTGAAATCTTGGTTGTGTGCATTTCACATTACTGAAATATTTATGCTTTATAATTTCTCTTTTCTATTATTTTCCTTATAGAATACTGTAGTTTTTAGAGTTTAAAATTACCAGTATGCTGCATGGAACATTCCTGAACAAATCAATTCCTTCCAACCAAATAACAAGCATGTGGACATTTCTAGATCTACTTGAGGCTGGAGTTTTTCACTGAATAGAACATCAACATCATGGACAATTTATCTTTATTCGACATGTTAGAGTGTCCAGTGTGCCTGGAAAAGCTGGATGTCTCAGCCAAGGTGCTTCCATGCCAGCACACCTTCTGTAAGCCTTGTCTCCAGAGGATTTTGAAATCACACAAGGAGCTGAGATGCCCTGAATGTCGAACCCTTGTACTCAGCAATATTGAAGAACTGCCTTCCAACCTTTTTTTGATACGTTTATTGGATGGAATCCGGTTTGGAAAAAACATGATGAAGTATGGCTCACTCCAACGATCCTCAGCCTTCTCCTCTCCTGCCTCCATCAGGAAAATGGGGGTAGGGCCAAAAAACCTAGAGCTTGATCAATATCGGATGACTTCCAGTCCCAGGATTCCTTTAGAAGAGGTAAGCAAGGTCATTTCTTTCATCGCTACCTGTATTAGGGAGATATTTTTCCGCTGCTTTTTTTAAAGGAGTTAGATGAATTCAGCTAATTATAAAGTGGTTTGACTTCTCTCTGAAGTCCCTATCCATCTTAACTGGATTTATACAACAACTCTTACTTTCATTTTAAATGTATTCCATCTGGAACTATTTCTAGCCAAGAGTTTGAGTCTTGAATTCTCAGAGGCTAGCCACCTCCAGCTGAGCCCGAAATTGAACTGAGACTTTTCAGGGTAATGTTATAGTACAGCTCTTTCCAGCTTTAGATTCAGTCAAGAGATGGAGAATTTATATATATATGAAAAAGCAGAACTATTTTCACACCTGTCAAGGACTGAGGAAGATTAGCCTTTCACACAACCTTTTTTAAAAAAAATATTTTGTCTTGTGCTGTTACAAAAGTAGCTTTTTTAAAAAATAAAAGATTGTTTTTGATCTTTTGAAAATGTGACTGGACCAGAATATGGATAAAAAACCTACGTCAGTTGTGTCCTAGATTCATTACTTTTCTGGTTATTCCAGTCCTCCTTAAATTCAAGGGTGTATATATGTGAACACAGGGACACAGAACTCGCTGAAAAGTTCACACAGACTCACACAAAATGATTGACTTGACATACACATGTGAGGGTACCAACTATATGGATCTGGGTGGCAGGCAGAGACAGCTTTCAGTTCATGTAATTAAGAACTTTTTTTTTCTCTTAATTATAACTGTATGCTTTAAAACAATTTTTCAAGAGTTTGAATTTGTAGGCAGGTCCCTGCAATTCACTCTTTGTTAGGTGAGTGCTTTTCTATTTAGTATTGAAACCTGGAAGATATTAATCACCCTCTGACAATGGCCATTTTAAACTACAAAAATGTATTTAAAAGAACCATGTTTGAAGCGATTCTCAAAACAAATTTATTAAGAAAAAAGGCAGACTACTCCAGTTGTATTTTTTCATCCTCTTTGTGGACTGTCTGGGATTCCCATAACATGTGGAGGCTGGTATGTAGGAGAAGGCAAGATCAGGATGTTAATAACAAGAGCAGGAGGTAAATAACAAGAGCAAATGATAATGGGTGAAGTCAACAGGATGCCTTCACCCAGACTTGCCCAGCATGAAGTTATCTGTAACCAAAATACTTTCCGAATTATACATGTGGATCTTTATTCTCCTTATCTCATTCACATTGCAAATAAATCTGCATAAACTGTTGTGCCATTCTTATTCCCAAAAAGTACCTTTGATAACCTGATGCTCCCATACAATTGTGCTTGAATAAACACAAATGATTTAAGTGACTTTTTAATACAAATCAACAAAGCTAATTTATATTGAACTAAGGTATAGGATCTAGCTTAAAGGCCAGATCCCTCCCAAAGTCCTGAAGTGGGTCAGATGATGTAACAGTTCTATGAAAAATTTGCCTCCTCTAAAACTATCTCCGCCCCAGATGTGTTGCATAGTTTTTGGAGTAGCAGGTTGAAGAACACAGGAATGCTTTGAAGTGATTCCTCCCTGATGCATGTACTTGAAAATGAGGTGCCTTCAGAGGCCACATTGCTGAAATCTGGCTTTTCCTGCCCATCATTACAGCTAAATAACAGGCAAAATCCAGGGGAAGCACTGTTTCAAGGCGTAACCATTGCCTTGAAGGAAATTGCTACTTCTCAGCAAAAAGATGGGAGGTAGAGTTTTACTGAAGTGACAAATGCTTCCCACAGCCCAGATGGATTGGATGCCAGAGATTCCACAGATCTGTAATCCATCCTGCTTTTCTTTAATATTGTTAGTAGCCTAACAGTGACAGTGTCTTAAGAGACAGAAAATATAGTTTTCTTCTTCAACTCAGTTTTGAGGTCAATCATTTTTTAATTTGAGAGGACTTGAAATTTCTAAAATTATATTATCCTGGCAGTAGCATCTAGCCTAGAAAGGAAAATAATATGTCAGGTTCAAACAGAGATGGACAACATTTTGTAGCCACAACAACAATAAATTTCCAAGGACTAGAGGGGTGATAGCATCATGACATCACTGGATTGAATGGAGCCAATGTTTTAGGAAGGTCCTGACCATCTAATAATTTGAAAGCATGCAAATGCTCTAGGTAAATAGTACCACTTCAATGGGAAGGTAACAGTATAAACCTCAATGTATAGTCAGGCCAGTCACATGACCATGGAAGCATCTTCTGATGACTGGTTCCCACAGCTAGGAAATGGAGATGAACACTGACCCCTAGAGTTTGATACAACTGGACAGGGAAAACCTTTTTACCTTTTCTTTTTTGGTATAAATGAAGTGGATGCCTTAAACCTTTTCACACTTTTGTCATCTTCTCTGGAAGACAAAAATTAGAGATTGAAGGAAAAAGGTAACATCTTAAATTTCTGCAAGGCTTAACAGACCACCCTTACATTATCAAAATCAAATAACCCTATTGTCCCATTGACTGAAAATATCAATACTGCCCACTGGGCCTGCTCTTAGTATTGTGTTCAGACTGTAGGTGGCTCACCCTAACTAAAATGAGTGATCATGGATTAATTTTGAATCCCTAAAGAGCAAAGTAGACTCAATAATCTAAATGAGAAAGATTGCATAAGACTGCTCATTTGAAATTCTATCTTCTTACTCTGTTGTGTTAAAACAGAAATTTTATGCATGCTTACTCAGCAGTGAATCCCACTGTGTTCAGTGGAAAATACTCCTGGGACAAAGAGATTGCCCTGAAGACCTATTATATGGTTTTGTTTGTTTAGTCTGTTTTTAGTATCTGTACAGAATTTGTTCATAGCGTGCAATTATAACTACATAAAATAATGCATTGTCAGCTACCAAAATTAATGACTTTTTAAACTGAAAGAGGGGACTAGGAAGCAAGATTATAAAGTCCAATATCTGTTTCTTCCCTACTACTTTTGAGGGAAATGCCACCTCTTCCTCTGGTGTCAACATACCTTACTTAGTTTTGTGATAAACCATTTGCTGTTCTGTATTAGGCAGTGATGTGTCCTAACTGAATTTAATCTTTTAAAAGGCTCACAATACAGCAGAATCTAAGCAATGTGCAAACTGTCTCCAAGAGTAGCTCACCAATGGAAAAACAGGCATCAATATAACCTGCAATGGAAAAACAGCCTTTTACTAGTTCCAACCAATCAAGGACAACGTGAATGCCAGAAATTATAGATGGTCATCCAATACATCAAAGACCACACAGTTGAAGAATACAATAGAAATATATTCCATTTCAGTTATTCTGTCATTGTAGCCAAGAAGAGTATGAAAAGCTTTGGAGGGATGACTTAAAACAAAAGAAGCCTCATTGATTCATGGTTCTCAAGGCTTTGATTAATAATTCTAGAAGCCAGAAGGTAACGAGAAGTCAATAAAGAAATCTTAGAATTTCCCCTAGCTAGAAAAGTCATTAAACAATGCAATCTACTTCGCTGTAGCAAATTGCATCAGCAAATGACACGAAATGCCTCACTAAGGCAAAGCATGGGTACCCTTACAACTTAGTTGCTAAGATGCTCATGACTTTATTGTTCATGATATCTGGTATTCTACCAATCTAGTCAACTATCTCATGAATGCCATGCTTACCCAAGAACTTAATTCATGTATATTTCTGCACTGCAGGTAACCAAACTCAGATCAGGAAAAAAAGGAAAATTGTCCTAAGCATAAAATGTGCCCTGCTTAGACTACCTCATCTGAAGGGCACAACCTCACTTCCTTCCCACAGGTTCAATTCTTTCATCTCTAAAGATTACTTTAACTGTTCTCTGTCCATGAGTTTGCATTTCAAACAGATGTGTTTGTAAACATTTACAGCTAGCCACTTCCCAATATTTTTATCTTGCCACTTGTGTACAGCCGTCTTGCTATGAGACCAAGGGACTGTAGAACAATTATATATTAATTACTTGCTCAGTTTTCCATATAATTTAAACTATTAGACAAAATGTTTTGATGGGGGCAAAGCATCATGAGCTAATCCACAGCCAGTCTATGTATCATGTAAATTTAAGATGCTAATTTAGGGTATCTCTGGGTAGATGAAGACCCACATCAAGAAAAGAAGCCATTAGAAGATGTAGGTGGAAGGACAACAAGCATCAGAAAAATTAGGGGGGTAATCTGGTGTCATTGCCTGGAAATCAACCTGTGCTCAAATGCAGCCTCACCCTATGATACTATCTCAAGATCAAGATCTACCAGGCACATTGTCATAGGGTTGCACTAATGCAAAAATATTAGCTACTAATCCACAACTGTCTTCCTCTGTGATGACTCTGCATGACTTCAAAGTGCTTGGATTATCTCATAATAACAATGCATCATAATAACAGCATCTCAAACACAAGAGATTTCAAAATCCCATTCAAAGCTGCTGGGCTTCTTCATTTGTCTGTTAAACCACATCAAACACCACTTGAGCCATAAGCATTCCTTATCTGGGCCAGGATAAAATAATATTGCAAAACTGAATGATTTGCCATTTGCATTCATCGGGACATTTCCAGTAGTTCCCCTACTGTGTATTCTCTTATTGTTCTAGCAAGGCCTTTGCCTTGAAGTGATGTGATTACAAAATAAGGATTAATATTTAAAGATTGCAAAAGCTTAAAAACAAACCACATAAAAATAGCTGATGCAAGTGAGAAAGGTAATGATTTAAAACATTGACTTTGTAGTGTCAACATTTTGTCTGCTTCAATGAATTAATCCACCACCCCCTCAAAAAAAATGCAATACCCCAAAAAATGCAATACCCCCCAAAATGCTATTCTATGGCAACTTGTTGCTTTTCCTGTGTTGGCTAAAAAAAATCTTGGCTTGGGCAAATTTACATAGATGGCTTCTCTTGTCGTTAACTAACCATGTATTTAAGAGTTCTTAAAATATCTTTGCTAGCTCTGCTCTCTTATTTTCTTGCCTTACTAGCCTTCAAACCTGCGAAGAAGCAACTCCACCTGCATCTAACTCAGCTTCCCTCCTACCAATTCCAACTTACATTTTATACACAGTCTTTTGGCTTCATGTAGGCAATATGCTTTTTTCTGTTTGCATCCAACAGTTCTTTTTCAGAGCTCAGCAGGCAACTTGCTTGCAAGCTAGATCTTCAGGAACAATTTTGCTTAAAGAGACATCAAAGAATTTGACCTCTTTCCAGGTATAGCAATAGGGTTAGCACGAGTACCACATGCTTGCTATCAAATTCAGTCTAAACATTCATGTTACATTAAGAAGCAGTGATCTGGAAAGAGCAAAGCTCACTCTTCTTTGAATGAATCTCTCAGGACAAATGCAAGGGCTGGAGAAATCACAGACACTGTAAATGAGTCTGTTTCTTAGGTGTAGAGATATTCTTGTTCCCATATCCCACTGCCATGTAAGTCCAGCTGAAGTTACTGGAATGAATTCATCAGAGTTAATGCTTCAGGCTACAAAAAAACACATGATTGAGTATTTTCTTCCAATGAAGATTATAGAAAGAACTTTTCCTGAAAACTGAAATTGAGCGGTTCGCTAAGAAATAAGGAGTGACAATAAAGGTTCCTTTATATGTTAACATTTACATTTTTTTTCTGGATCAAAAATAGCAACAAGTGTAATGGTTGGGAGTTTGCTTTCCTTCTAGTGACTGCAAATGACTACAGCCCATTCCCTCACAAAGTTGGTATTGCTGCCTCACTTTTTTTTTTATTTAGCTTCGATTTCTTTCCTTTTTTTGCTCAAGTTAGTCACATGTAAGAGCCCAGTTTATATCAGTAGGCATATGGCAAAGATGATGATGTATCTTGTGGTTAAATCATGGATACTCAGTTCAGAAACTTTGTCCTACTTCTAGAACATGGATGTCAAACTTGTGGCATCATGTTGCATTCATGTGACATTTCTTGATTTTTTTCTCTTCGTAGAGCTGGGATGGGCATGGCCTGCATGCTACGCATCCAGTCTGCGAGTCACTAGTTTGACATCCCTGCCTAGACCCACTTACATGAGCCTAAAACCCAGAGATGGTATTCAGCAGGTTCTGACCAGTTCTGGAGAACCAGTAGCGGAAATTTTGAGTAGTTCAGAGAACCAGCAAATACCACCTCTGACTGGAGATTTTACAGTATCCTTCCCCTGCCACACCCACCAAGCCACGCCCACAGAATCGGAAGTAAAAAAATTTGAATCCCACCACTGGAACAATTCTTGACCTTCCACCATCTGACATCCTCTCAAGTAGTTGAGAAGTGCCTTGCTCTTGCCTTTATACCCTTGCCCTTGTCCTTAGTCTTGTCTTGCATTCAACCTCTCTTAGACTTAATTTCTGGTCCCTGATCATCATCATGGCCTTGGATTTGTTGTCCCATTTCCTGAAAACAGATGGATTTTCCCTTCAAAAGATTGAAAGTGAACAGGATAAGATTATAGAAATCTCAGCAGCTGAATTGTTTTCAGTTTAGAATTCAATTTATCTCCCCATTCCTAAGATGGAGGCTTTTTCACTTGCTTCCTTGTGGTAAGAACACAATTCCCTTAATCAACAAAGGAAGAATGTTTATATAGTTAGAATGTGAACCTCTCTGAGGCTCATTTCTTTCTTGAAGTTGGTACACAGAACTGGACACCGCCTTCAAGGTGGATTCTGACCAGGAAAGATGAAAAGAGAACTCCTACTTTTCAGCAATGGCACCTGCCTGATAGAACTGCCTCCTTCATCATGGTTCAATTCCTAAAGATCTTTAGAAATCTCTTAAAAACTATGGAAGAATGGATGGTAAAGGTGATGGAACTGGCAGAGATGGCAAAACTGACTGTTTTAATTAAAGATTAATTAAACCTATCTAGTTTTGCTTCTACTTGGAAACCACTTCTGGACTTTGTACTCAAAGCTAAAGAAAGAGAAACTTTGATTTTAGGTTTTGATAACTAGAATGTCTTTGCCCTTTTAACAACAGCTTGAAACATTTAAAAATAAAGCAAAAGATTGATGTTGCAACTTTTTTTGCATTTATTGCATTGATAAAAGTCAGAAGTCACTATTTCTTTTCATTTTCCTTTTTCTCTGCACCCTTCTTGTTTCTCTTTTACATTTCCTAACTTTTTTTTTCATTTGTATTTTATCTTATAATAAAATAAAATAAAAGACATGCTTTAAAAACTGAGCTGTCAGAAGGGCATTTATTTAAGGTCTGTCATCACAACCTATTATTTCTGTTATAATACTGTAGATTATGTTAATATTTGATAGTTTGAAAGATTTATTATTTCTATATCAGTGTTGCCTTTGTTTTGCTGTGTTGTATACTACCATGAATCCATTTGGAAAATAGTCAGAACCTGCTGAATACCACCTCTGAAGCAGTTCAGCAAAGGAATTTAGAGAGATGGTGGGTGAAGCCTCCTCTTCAAGAGATTAGTCAAACAGAGGCTGGACAGTGACCTATTGGGAGATGCTTTCATCTGTATTCCTGCCCTGAGCAGAAGTTGAGATTCATGACAAGGGGCAAGCTCCAACTCTATGGATTCATTCATTAACATTCTTTAATGCAGGGGTCTCCAACCTTGGCAACTTTAAGACTTGTGGACTTCAACTCCCAGAATTCCTCAGCCAGCTTTTTAAGTCCACAAGTCTTAAAGTTGCCAAGGTAGGAGACCCCTACTTTAATGTTCCTTCCATTCCTCTTGTTGCAATTGGAGACATCATAATTTTGGAAATATTTAGAATCAAAATTCTTAAAAGTTTGACAACATGTTCTGGACCTTTCTGAACTTTTCTCAGTGCTCTTCTCAAACACTGTCTGAGTGTGACATTGTCTCAGACACAAATTCCCCCACTCTTCAAGTTTTCTCTGTATTATGTTGCACTGTTTTCTTGCATTAGAACATTGATCCTTCTGGCTTTTGTCTTCTCAGTTTTCATTCTTTCATCAGGAAAGGGAAAATAATGTTAGACACAGTTATGATAAATATGCTGGTTTCAATACAGTAGTAGCTAATACTGTTCAGAGAGAGTATTATTTCAAAGAAAATGGTTATAGGTCTGCAACAGCAATGAAGCCTGATAAATAACTCATTTATTCTCTGATAAACCATCTGTTATCCACAGGCTAGGTACAATAATACAAATCTGTCTACAAAATCTCACCACCATCAACTTTGCTTTTTGTGTCACTTCATGCATATATGATTTACTGTATTGATTAATCATGCTCATGAAGTGACAGAAAAAGTGAAGTTGATGGTGATGAGAGATGAGAGATGAGAGAGAAAAAGTGATGGGATTCTCCTGCCATAGAAACATTTCTTGCAATCCTGTTCAAATGTTTTCAGAAATGTTCCTGGGATATTTAATGGTCTTGATCATTACCCCACATCATAGATCTGCAACCGCTTCTAAATAGTGATTCTTTAATAAATGGGCAGGGTTGTGCTGTTCAGTTGTAAGATCAAGAAGAAATTAGGCACCTACAAAAAACAGGGTCATCACCAGTTCCCACCCCACCCCCTTGTAAAAAGATGAGCTTCATAAAGATTTCCTTTTCATTCAAGCAAATCATAGACAACACTGTTTATCTAGCCAAAATGAATAAAGGACATAGAAAGAACAAAACACAGTTCATAATTTTAAAAATTATGCTTTCAATCACTCATGTGAACTCACAAATGGAGAAACTTCTCTTCCCAACTATGATTAGGTAATTATTTTCACATTTGCTTCTGTACACAGAGATTAGCATTTCTTTTCCACACACCGATATTCTTTCTTACGTGTCGAAAATTTGTCAATTCTGCAGTGGAAACCTTAGGGGAGAAGCTAAACCTTGAAAAATTGCAGTGGTAGAAAATCTAGACTTAAATTAGTTTAATAATGGTGCTGTAAAAGTTAGAACATGTTGGCATCTGAACAAGTATCACCATCTTGAACACTAAATATTTTTTCTCTTAATGCTGAAGGCTTTGAATTCTGCTTGGAACCAAGCTAAGGTTAGCAGTACAGTACAGGTAGTCCTCACATACAAAAGTTCATTTAGTGACCATTCAAAGTTACAATGGCGCTAGTGGTGGGATTCAATTTTTTTTACTACCAGTTCTGAGGGTGTGGAAGAGGAAGGATGCTGTAAAATTTCCAGCCAGAGGTGGTACTTGCCGGTTCTCTGAACTACTCAAAATTTCCGCTACCATTTCTCCAGAACTGGTGAGAACCTGCTGAATATCACCACTGAACGGTGCTGAAAAAAGTGAGATAGGACAATTTTTCATACCTACAACCATTGCAGCATCCCCATGGTCATGTAATCAAAATGCTGCCACTTCACAACTGACTAATATTTATGACGGTTGCAGTATCCTGGCATCATGTGATTCCCCCTTTTATGACCTTTTTATAAGCAAAGTCAATGGGGAAGCTAGATTTGCTTAACAATCGTGATATTAATTTAACAACTGTAGTGATTCACTTAACCACTGTGTCAAGAAAGGTTGTAAAATGGGGCAAAATTCACTTAACAGCAATCTTGCTTAAGCATCGAAATTTTGGGCTCAACTGTGCTTGTAAGTCTAGGACTATCTGTATTAATTTGTTCCAGTTTTGTAGTCAGGATGAAGGGTGAATGCTGCAGAATTTTGTGGGAAGCCCAGACATGTCTGAGCACAAAATTACAAAATACAATTTGGGCATCAGAGAGTATTCCATCAGTAGAAAAAGAATATAGGAAGGTGCTTTTCCAGGAAGTTTCAGAGACCCACCCCATCTCTCATCAAAATAATATTCCAGAAATCCGAACTTCCTCCTCAGTAATATTGCATACACATGAGTAATTTAAGAATCTAGTTATGACTTCTGGTTTGGGCTTCTTCGGTGATAGACAGAAATCGTGATCGTCTCTCCTCCTTGGCTGGCCATTACTCCCTTTCCCAAAAGCGGTTACAGTGGTGGTCGGAAATAGCCACCTCAAAGAAGAACCCAACCAGACAAAATTGTGCAGGAGGAAGTTTAAAGTAGAAAGTTTAATTGACTGGGTTGAATGGAGAACATCTATTTAAGATTTTAAGAGGCGAAAGAGAAAGGGAAAGGAAACAGAATTGGCTTTTTTTCTTCGAACATTGACAGCTTTAACTGACTTGGAACATTAAGAAGAAGAGATTCAAATAAGAAATTGATACCAATCCACTTTGACATGAACAGGCTATTTCTAGCTGAAAATAAAGTGTCAAAGGGATAAAAATTCTTGGATAATTTAAAAACTTTCTTTAAAAAAAGAGAAAGAAAGCAGTGGAGGGAAAAAGGAAAAAAAGGGTGGAATCTGGAAAATGGAGGAGACCACCTAGAACTTAAAAAAAAATTGAGAGTGAAATTTTAACAAAGCTTGCAAAAAGATATATGGTAGCTGAAACTTTGTTATAAGACAACAAAGTCCCTGGAAGAGGAAAGTGAGGAAAAGAAGCAAGGAACAGTTTTGGATTATTGGATGATTTCTGGAACTTTGGATAGAGGATCCTAATGAATAAAATAAAATCAATTGGGGTTGTTTCAATTTTTTTAAATGGCATCACTCCTTGAAGAGTTTAAAAATGAGACTTAAAGAACAAAAAAAAAAGAATCAGAAGACGGAAGAGGATCTTTGGCTTCGTATTTCAATTTTTTGAAATGGAGATCTTGAACTATGAAAAACAACAAGAAATGTTGGAAGAACAAGAAGGGCAGACAACAAAAGAAGCCATCTTTTAATGACCAAGCAATTTTAAGTGGGCTTAAAAAAGGGAAAGGGGGAAAGGGAGTTAAAAACTTAAGCATTGAAGCAACAACCAAAAAAAAGAGTAATTTGAAAAGTAATCATAATATCAGGAAGAACAGAAGGAGGATCACAGAAGGGAGAATCAGATAGAAAAGGGAATAAAAGGGGAGGAAGAAAAGAGAGGGAAAGAGGAAAGGAAAAGAAGCTTCAAAAGACAGAACAAATGTAGAGGTACAGGAAAAACGTACAAGAATTAAAGGTATAAACCTATTTAAAAGAACACAAAGACAATGGTTAAATTTAACTTAAGGAGAGGATTCTGCAAGGGTGCACGGGATAGCATTGCTATATAATATGTTAGATGATTAAAGTGATAGAAAAAATTTCTATTGATGTGTAGTGGAATATTTGTTTGTAAAGAAATAAGGCTCTCAATGATTTAAAAAGAACGCTTAAAAAAAAACTGAAAAGAACATGGAAGATTTTTATCAGTTGACAAGAGGAACTTGAATAAAAATAATAACTTTATTGACAATTGTTAAAAACTATTGCTTGGTTTTTTATTTAAAGACAGTAATAAGTAAAATATGAATTATAAATGATTAAAGTGAAAGACAACTGATATTACTAGGTAATGTTTTGTTAAAAGAATAGAAATGTAAAAGATCGTTATCAATATTAATGGCAGAGCTGTCCTTGATAGAGTAATTATTCCATCTACTATTGTTACACATATATATACAAATATTTGTTTTCTTAAGTTTTCACGGGTACTTACATGTATGCTGTTCAGCTTCCTTTGGGTATTATCCATGTCATTGTAGTTGTGCTTTTTAAGTTGCAGCAACGTTTCGGCAGAATCTCATCTGCCATCATCAGGCTTCTGTATTGATTCGTCTGTGAGTCAGATTATCACAGCCATTTCAGTTTTAAATTTGAGGCTAGCAAATGGTTTGAGCCAGAATGGTTTTTTCTTCATCTGATTGGTTGGGAGTCTTGGTCTGTGTTGATTGGTCTTGGAGTTTGCTGTGTTCTGCTTGATTGGTGTTTCTAGTTTCTTCTGTCTGTTTTTATGGCTTTGATGGATGGCAACACTGTGTTCTTGTATTGGAGGCTTTCAGTGCAGCTTGGCTTCCAGTAAAAGGATGGCTATTATCTATTAGGAAGCTAGGTTTCATCTGGGTGCCTGGTTAGTGTGTGTTTGAGCTGGAGTATCAGGGGGGATCTGTTTGTGCCAGGTGTTTGCCTGGCTTGTGGTGTGGAGATCTTTCTATTTGAGAGTGCAGGCTTCCAAATGATAATTTGGATAATACCGAAGGAGCTGAACAGCATACACAGAATATATACATATATACTTTTTTCTTTTAAGAATTTAGTGTGTATTTTAAGGGAATGTACCAAGCAGAATTTGATTGAAAATAGGTATATGTTATAAATAGTTAGAAAATGAAGTGTTATAACTGTAAAGATGTAATGTAAATTTTTAAATAAGATTTGAAAAAAGATACAAAGGTGTTACATTAGAGTAATTACAGGGGAAATTTTGTTTTATGTGAAAAGATAATATGAATTGTAACAGGACAGAAGAAAGTATAAAAACATTGATTAGAAGATTTTAAAAAATTAGAAAAAGATATGAAATGAATCGAAGATTGAATTAAGAAAGGAATGAGATAATTTAAAATAAGGCTATAGGAAGTCAAGAAAGGGAAAAGCTATTGAAAAAAATGAGAAAATAGTTATAAGATATGGATTAGAATGTATAAGATAAATATGTATTGACATGTACATATGTCAATATGTATTTATGTCTGTTTGGAGAAGAGATAACCTGGGGCCACGCTGTTCTCAAAAAAAGATATCTTATTTGTATTTGTATGTTTTGTGAAAACTTAAATTGAAATTTTATTTTAAAAAAAAAATCTAGTTATGCTCTTCCTGTCAGCAGGCTAGCTATCATTGAAGTAAGGACCCACAGACAACCATCCATATCCTAATTCTGCTTTTGTGAAACCTGCTAGGGATCTCTGCCTCACTGTCCAATTTTTTTCCAGAGAATATCACTTCCTTTATATGTTCTCATCCTTCATTGTAATCACTTGAAAGCTGCTGGACATTTCTGTACCAAAATCCTTTAAGAGTCTCAGTAAGCCAAGGAAAACATAAATTGTCTGAGAGAAACTATTAGCATGGTTATCTATTGCTATTGTCTTTTCATAAGAAGGTGCAAGAAAGCAGCAGGAAAAAGAGTAAAATATATTATCTCTCTAGTGTAAGCATCCCAAAACAAAGTTGCTTTCTAAATTATTCTCTTTTGCCCTTTTCTGTTTGATTATAAGACCCAGTAATTGTTTTCTGCAATCAGTCTGACATAATAGATGCATAAGAGTAGGATATGAAGTAATATTATACCTGTTCTCCTTCCCTCCCTTTTCATGTTGAGCACAATATCTAATAAAAATCTTCAAAGAAAAAATGGAAGTTGCTTTGTACCATGTCTACAATTGGATTATCTAGTAGTGGCAGTTTCCTGGCAGAAATTCACTAGGGTTTCCGATGGGACAAAGTCATCTTGAGAGACTTGGGATTCTCTGTGTGCAAATAAATGTACTTTCATTGAGTGACAGATACTCCATAGGATTATTCTTTGTTTTTTTTTGAAAGACAGTTTTTATCATTAAAAAAATGCTACTCACATAAAACCTAGACTTATGTGGGCTTATGAATCTTTAGAAATCAGGAGAAGGGCCAAACATATATGATTCTGTTCAATGATGGTATTCAAATTTTTTTACTAGTGGTTCTGTGGGCGTGGCTTGGTGGGTGTGGTGTGGTGTGGTGGGCATGGTGTGGCTTGGTAGGTATGGTTTGGTGGGCGTGGCTTGGTGGGCGTGGCAGGGCAAGGATACTATAAAATTCCCATTTCCACCCCACTTCAGGGGAAGAATATACTGCAAAAATCCCATCCCCTCCCCACCCCACTAACCTGATTTCTCACTCCGTTGTACTGTGCAGAGCAACAAAATAAGACCCTGTCGATCAGCTGGGACTCCAATCAGCTGGGACTCAGGAGGCAATGAATAGATGGGGGTGATAAATACCAGAGGTGGTATTTACCGGTTCTCTGAACTACTCAAAATTTCCGCTATCAATTCTCCAGAACCTGTCAGAACTGGCTGAATACCACCTCTGATTATGTTCCAAAAACTACTTTATGCAGTGTTCTCTACATTTTATCTGAACAGGGTTATAACAAGGGATCCAGGGAGGGTGTCCCCTTTATCTTTGGCTTAATTTTGATTTTATTAACCAGAACCAGAATGGACAAAACCATTTTCACCATTATTAACTTCTTTGTTTTCATTCTTCTGTATTGCAACAGAATGAAAGGACATACCAAATGAACATTTCTACTATTGCAGAATTTATCTGCATGACAAGAATGGGCCATTTAATTCAACAAATATTTGCCTTGGTTTCAGTATTAGTTTGACTGATTTGCACAGAGTTGCTGTGCAAGTTATTCTCACTGCTATCTGCTTATTGTGATTAGAAAGTAATTTAGTGCAGTGGGAAAGTTTAGCAAATGTGAAAACACTTGACTAAGATAACATAGCAAAATGCACTATATATTATTTAGCTATCATATTTATTGTACAGCCAAAGGCAGAATCTGGAGTGGTGTTGGGTGATTCCTCTTATGCCAAGATGATGTAGAAACCATAATTCAACTCTAAAAAGCACAAGCGCCGGCCTTATTCTAAATTGGCAAGCACCTGAATTCTCAGATTCAGATGTTGTTATACAAAGGGTCGCTCTTGCTTTGAAATTCCTTTTTTAAAAAAGAGTCACCTGGTTTAAATTTAACTGCTGTGCACTCACATTGTTCAAAAGGCAATCTCTAAGAGTTTCCTGTTGCTATGGTGCTTTTCTGGGAGAAACTCCTAGATATGCATATGAACCATATTCTTCACCAACCAGCACATGTACCCCAATCATCCTATCAATAAAGAAAAAGCCAGTTATTTCCAAGTCCCTTTGTGCTTCCTAGTTCATTCTATCCTTGCCTCTTGGGACCACCATCACCATCACATCTTTTTTCTTTTTAAATGGACTCTTTCTCAAAGTGAGCAATTCATGTGTAGAATTCCCCAAGCACTATGACCATTGCTGAGAATTGTGGGTGTTGGCCCAGTCATCTGCAGAACAAAATCCTCTCAGAAGCAGTTTTTCCTAATGGGCAAAATAAAGTGTTGACTTGCAAAACGTGAAAACATTTATGTTCTGTATAACTTGGAAGAGTCCAAGTTGAACATTCTGATTGGCCAGAAAGACCGAAAGTGGATTGGTTTGCTAGGAACCAATCCAAGGAGCCGCTTAAAGGCGGCAAAGTTAAAGAAACATCATTGGCTATAAGCCAGCAGGCAAGCCTTTATAAAAAGGGCTGCCGTGGCTTTAGCCAGCCGTTCCGTCACTGTTGCTTGTTTGAAATAAAGACTTGTTTACTGGAACCTGGTCTACCGCGCGTTTTTCTGGACGGAACACTGGCAACAAAGGTGGGATCATCCTGAAGCAGAGACCGAGCACGTGGCAAGAAAACCACGCTAGAAGTGATGGCTGGTAATAACGTGCCGCCCGCACCTTTCAACCCCAATG